>JAVBHV010000088.1:0-68651 GCA_033992175.1 Spiraea crenata | reverse complement strand
GGACGCTGCGTCGCCCCGCACCCGACAGCGCATCGCTCCGGCGGCACTCCGCGTCACACCTCCAGCGCCCGGCGTCGCTCGGCAGCACTCGCGACCCTCCGCAGCGGTCGAGGCGCATCTTCTCGGCTAATGCGACCCCTCGCACGATTAGTGCTCGGGCGCGGGAATGCACACTTTGGTGCATGCTACATCGCTGCAGGACTCGGCCGCGCTCCGTCCCGGGGACTGACAGGCGGACGCAGCGCATCGCGCGTCGCTCGGCAGCAACCACGCTGCATCCCAAGTACTGGTTCCTGGCGACCGGACTTGGGAATCATGCGAAGGCACCCCGCAGCCGGCCACTGCATCCCGGACTCTGCGTCCCGGATGCTGCGTCGCCCTGCAGCCGGACTGCGCATCGCTCCGCATCGCTCCGCAGCACTCCGCGTCACTCCGCAGCCGGACGCAGCGCCTCTTCTCGGCTAGTGCGACCCCTCGCACGATTCCATTGCTCGGGCGCCGGGAATGCACACTTTGGTGCATGCTGCATCACTGCAGCACTCGCGCGCTGCGTCCGGGACTGGCGGAGCCCGGACGCAGCGCATCACGCGCCACCCGCGACGCTCCGCAGCACTTCGCGGCACTCGGCGTCCTGGTACCGATTTGGGAATCATCCGAGGGAACACTGCACCCCGGACAGCAGCATCGCTCGCAGCGCTCAGCGTCACTTCACCGCCCCCGCGTCGCTCCGCAGCGCTCCGCGACACTCCGGCAGACGGTCGCAGCGCATCTCCTCGGCTAGGGCGACCCCTCGCACGATTCCATTGCTCGGGCGCCGGGAATGCACACTCGTGCACGCTCGAGCACTTGCGCGCCGCATCCCGGGGACTACCGCAGCCGGACGCAGCGCGCGCAGCCGGACGCATCGCATCGCGCGCCACCCTCGTCGCTCCGCAGCGACCCGGCAGCACCCCGCGTGACACTGCAACCGCGGACTGCAGCACTGCATCCGGACGCAGGTAACTCCCGCAGCGACCATCGCAGTGCTCCGCGTCACTCCGCAGCACTCCGCGACACTCCGCAGACGGTCGCAGCATCCGAGCATCACTGTAGCCGGACTCCGCAGCGCTGCATCCGGGAACGCAGCACTTCATCCCGGACATTGCATCCCGGACGCTCCAACATTGCACCCCCAGATGCAGTAAGTTCCGCAGCACCCGGGATCCGCTGCTACCCGCAGCACCCCGATCCCCTGTTACCCGCAGCACTCTTGTGCATCGGCCATCGCATTCTCCCCACGGAAGGACCCGAGCGAGCAAGCTCCCCTTCTGGCCGGGGGAGCGGGAAGCGGAAAATCGGCCCTCTCATTCTCCCCATATGGTCTGATTTCCCCGGAAGGATCCGAAGCGAGCAAAGCTCCCCTTCCGGAGAATCGGCCATCGCATTCTCCCCATTGGAGCGGTCTCATCTCCCCACGGAAGGACCCGAGCGAGCAAGCTCCCTTCTGGAGAATCGGCCCTCTCATTCTCCCCTTCCAGGCTCTCCTTTCCCTTGAAGGATCCGAGCGAGCAAGCTCCCCTTCCAGAGAATCGGCCTCGCATTCTCCCCATCTGGAGCCCTCTCATTCTCCCCACGGAAGGATCCGAGCGAGCAAGCTCCCCTTCCGGAGAATCGGCCATCGCATTCTCCCCCTCTTGAGAATCGGCCATCGCATTCTCTCCACGGAAGGAGCCGAGCGAGCAAGCTCCCCTTTCGGAGAATCGGCCATCGCATTCTCCCCACCTGGAGAATCGGCCCATTTTTCTGCACCGGAGAGTCAAAGGCCTCTCATTCTCCCCACGGAGCGCGGGAACACCTCGCATTCTCCCCAAGCCCACTCCACCTCCCCTCCGGGGTCGTCCCTCCCATCCTCCCTGAGAATGGCCCGAGGGCAAGCCCATCCGGGTCATCCTCCCATTCTCCCATGCTGAAGGGCCGAGCTGCCTGCCCCCTTCCTAGACGGCCCTCCCATTCTCCCAATGGACCCAGCTATACGCTCCTCAGGATGAACCTCCCATGCGAAGGACCCGAGCTACAGCCCCCGGGCACTCCCCATCCTGGTCGGCCCTCTCTTCTCCCCACGAAGGATCCGAGGGGTCAGAGAACGCCACGCAGCTCCCCATCCGAAATCGGCCCTCTCATTCTCTCCACGGAAGGATCAGAGCGAGCAAGCTCCCCTTCCGGAGAATCGGCCCGCCCCCCACGGAGAATCGGCCCTCTCATTCTCTCCACGGAAGGGTCCGAGCGAGCAAGCTGCCCTTCCAGAGAATCGGCCCTCTCATTCTCCCCATGGAAGGATCCGAGCGAGCAAGCTCCCCTTTCGGAGAATCGGCCATCGCATTCTCCCCATCTGGAGAATCGACCATCTCATTCTCCCCATGAAGTGGGGGCTCGAGAGAACCGGCCCTCTCATTTCTCCCCACGGAAGGATCTCAGAGCGAGCAAGCCCCTTTTGGGTCGCCTCTTCTCCCCATCTGGAGATGCCCCGGGGCGGGGGCCGGAGAACGGCCCTCCTCCATTCTCCCCAATGTGAAGGATCTCAAGCGTACCAAGCTCCCCTTCCGGAGAATCGGCCCTCGCATTCTCCCCATGTGAAGGGCCCGAGCGAGCAAGCTCCCCTTCCGGAGAATCGACCCTCCCATTCTCCCATGTGAAGGGCCCGAGCTACCACGCTCCCCTTCCGGAGAATCGACCCTCCCATTCTCCCATGTGAAGGGCCCGAGCTACCACGCTCCCCTTCCGGAGAACGACCCTCCCATTTTCTCCCCGCGATGAAGGACCCGAGCTATCACGCTCCCCTTCTAGAGAATCGTCCCTCCAACTCTCACATGCGAAGGACCCGAGCAATCAAGCTCCCCTTCCAGAGAACATATCATGGCCTGCCGGCCCGGCACACACGGCCCGCCGACATGGCACATATCATGGCCTGCCGACCCGACACACACGGCCCGCCGACTTGGCACATATCATGGCCTGCCGACCCGGCACATATCATGGCCTGCCGACCGGCAACACATGGCCTGCCGACCGGCAACACATGGCCCGCCGACCCGACTCCATGTCTCTTCCCGGCCAGTGTTTTCACAGCCTATCCTACTCCCTTAACCGGGGACTTCGGGGACTCCTACTACCCCACATCGGCACCATAGCCCGATCGGAGTGACATGTGACCGATATGGGCGACTTTGCAAGCCCCCGGCCAAGGAAGCATCCTTAACCGACGACTTGGGGGACTCCTGTTCATACCATACCCAAACCGTCCACATGTCACTCCCACAAGGTACCACATAGACCACTTGCATGGAGACCAATCCAACCGTCCACTTGGCAAGCATCCAACGG
The DNA here is from genome assembly GCA_033992175.1 of Spiraea crenata. Lineage (NCBI taxonomy): Eukaryota > Viridiplantae > Streptophyta > Magnoliopsida > Rosales > Rosaceae > Spiraea > Spiraea crenata. The sequence continues at coordinate 65,291 of JAVBHV010000088.1, read as the reverse complement.
ACAAGGGAGGCTTGGAGCATCCTCACCTCTATATAAGGAGACCACTCTCCTCATTCGGACGGACCTCTTCCTGGACTTCCTCTCCTCATTTAGGAGAACTCTCTCTCACCTATCCAGGTATACACCCTCGCCGCCTAAACACTACACCCCCATCCGCATTACGCTGACTTAAGCATCGGAGGGTCTTAGGCCGGCACCCCACCGGTGCCTTCGATACTCATCCTTCATGTGCAGGTATCCTGAGGATGGCGCCCGTACATGGCCGAACATACTCTGGCCGGGACAACACCATCCGAGAACATCACCATGCGGCCAAGTCATACCGAGGTCGGCCATCTGCTTCCCGGATCGAAGCCGTCCATCACCACTTGGAGCTAGCCTCCTAGCTCCCCGACATCGCAAGACCGACCGAATTCACCCCCTTCACATTGACCGTTGACCTCAACCATTTTCAGACACGGGTCCACCTCCGGATCAACCGGGCACCCGATTATTGAAACCAATCGAGGGACCAACCTCGTGTTCCCCCGGAAACCCAGCCCCGAGCCAGCCCCCTGGGATCACCGGGCACCGTTTATCGGAAACCAATCGAGGGACCAACCTCGTGTTTCCCCTGAGACGGGCGAGAGGCGCAAGTCCCCGCCCCCAAGAAAGCACTCTTGACCAACGACCTGGGGGACTCCTGCTCGATACCATACCCGGACAACTCCTCTCTTTCGGGAGTGCATCCCCCTTTATTCCTAAGCCCCCGGCCCCGGAGCCCACCCAGCCCCCCGCCGGCGCCGCGCGGCGGCCAGCCTCTCGCGGGCGCGGGGCCCGCCGGCCCCGCCACCTCTCCAGCCAGATCCCAGGAAGCCCTTCACGGAAGCCTTCCAGGAAGCCCTTCCCAAGGAAGAGTCCCCTTCAGGAAGTCCTTCCCAGAAGCCTACCTTCATGCGACTCAGGCCCAAACTGCACCAACAAGGCCCCTAGAGGCCCATCAAAGCTCCTAGAACCCCACCAAGGCAACCAGTGTCTTGGTGACACATGGCTTCCACAAGCCTCCAAGAAGGGGGGCAATGTGAGGAATCCACCCTACATTGCCACTAATTACAAGGGCGCCATCGCCCTCCTCGAATAAATACCCTTCACCCCTCCAAAGGGTAAAGGGTCGGAAAAAACAAGGTCTTTCCTTACTCTTAGAAACCCTCTACTCCTCAGAGCCCCTTCTTCCCGGCTGACTTAAGCATCGGAGGATCTAGGCCGGTACCACACCCGTGCCTTTTCCGTGCTTACCTTTCTTGTGTGCAGGCCCCCCCGAGTCCTACCACGGAGTCACATTTCCGTCCCGAGTCGGGCCAAGGCAGAAGACATCACCCCTCATCCGGACATACCTTACCGGGTAGTCACCTTTCGGGCCCTACAGGAAGCCACTTCGGAGCTAGCCTCGGCTCCGGAAGCATACACTCCAAATCCGAACAAGGATCCATACACTTTCATTGACCGTTGACCCGAGCCATTTTTGGGCATCAACATCCTTGGCGGATTATTTTGTGGGCCAAAGCTCGGGCACCGGAATGGTTGCCGCATATGCCCTCGTGGACTTCAGGATGACCGAGAGCCCTCGGCCGGTGTTAGACACCGAAGGCAGGGCTCCGAGAAGCCTCTCCGGTAGAGTTTTCCCTGGATGACAGTGTATCTTGCAGCCCGCCTTTGCAGGCGACGGGCTTCAAGAGGATCTTCCAGGAGCGTTCCCCCTGGTTAGGAAGGTCCGGATTGGTTCCATCCACTGGTGTCGGGTTCGATTTGGCATGACGCCGAGCGATAGGGAGCTCGGGGAAGTTCGAGTCTCCACCCGGATGCTCCTCTTGGCAGGTTCGGAGATAGCCGATGCCAAACGGGGAGAGGGCTTCGGCATGGCTGTTTTCGTCTCGGATCTTGGTTGATCTCGTACCACTTGTCCTGGCTAAGTGGTAGGTGACTTGGGCCAAGTAGGAGGCCATGGAGCTATCTTTGGCGGCGAAGTTCTCGGTCACTTGGTTGACCACGAGTTGAGAATCGCTGTAGATGGATACTTGCTCCAACGAGCTTCCTTGGCAAGTCGAGGCCGGCGAGGAGAGCCTCGTACTCGGCAACATTGTTGGACGCCCGGGAAGGCTGGCAGAGGAGGTACTCGAAGGTGTCCTTGTTCGGAGAAACGAGTACAATCCCCGCGCCGCATCTCTTGGCGTTGGAGGATCCATCAACATATAGTTTCCAACCCGGTTTGTCCGGGTTGGCGGCGCTGTGTTTCCGGATAGCCAGGGGCAGGAGATATGTTCACCGGCACGACATCTGTTGTAGCCGGATGGGTGAATTCATAGATGAAGTCGGCGATAGCTTGGCCCTTCTCGGCTGCCCGGGGGCTGAAGGTGATATCGAACTCGCTCAGCTCCCACAGCCCACTTGACAAGGCGAACCGAGGTTTCGGGTTTCTTGGAGCACTTGCCGGAGGGGATGGTTAGTGAGAAACTGAAGATGGAGTGCGCCTGGAAGTAAGGGCGAAGCTTTCGGGCAGAGCAATGAGAGCTAGGGCAAGCTTCTCGATATCCGGGTATCGAGTTCCGGGTCCATCATGATTTGCTGGTGTAGTATACCTGGGTGCTCGACCTTATCCACCTCCTTGATAAGGACCGAATACTGCCGTGACGAAGAGGAGAGGTCCAACGAGGACGTCTCCATGGTCAGGTTTGGCGAGTATCGGGGCTTTGCTCATGTACTCCTCGCTCGGGCGAAGGCTTGATCGCACTCAGGGGTCCAGTCGAGGAGGTTCTGCCCGGCCTTGAGGACTTTGAAGAATGGGCCGCACCGTTCGGTGGCCCGGGAGATGAAGCGGGAGAGAGCAGCTACCCGGCCGTTGAGGCTCATGACATCCTTCTTTCTGTTGGGGGTCCCCATGTCGACCAGGGCCTTGATCTTCTCCGGGTTGGCCTCGATGCCGCGTTGGCTAATCATGAAGCCCAGGAATTTGCCGGATCCCACGCCGAAGGCGCACTTGGCGGGATTGAGGCGCATGTTGAAATGCTCGAGCCTGTTGAATATGCTCCTGGTCACCTGGGTGCATGAAGATCTGGTTATACCCGGAATATGCGTCCATGAGCTCAGGAGGAGGAACTAATGCCCGGCAGTGGCATCGATGAGCTCGATCAATGTGAGGAAGCGGGAAGCTGTCCTTCGGGCAAGCCTTGTTCAGGTTGGTGTAGTCGACGCACATCCGCCATTTGCCCTGCGATTTCGGTACGACGACGGGGTTGGCTACCCAGGTCGGGTATCGGGCCTCCCGGATGAATCCGATGGAGGATAGCTTCTCGACCTCGGATTGGATTGCGTCGTACCGCTCTCCGTCAAACTTCCGGCGCTTCTGGCATATTGGGCGGGCCTTCGGGTCGATGCTGAGTTTGTGAGAGATGACGTCGGTGGAGATACCGGGCATATCGCTGTAAGACCAGGCAAAGACTTCGGCATTTTCCAGAGGAATTTGATGAGTAAGTGCAGATGGCAGGTGGCAGTTACGCGCCGATCTTCACTTGTCGGTCGAGGGAAGTCCTCCGAAATGCACACCATCTCCAGGCTTTCTGGTTTAGCCTGGGTGGTGGTAGCCTCGTCCTCGATCGTCAGGCCGGTTTCAGAGGGGTGCCAGAGAGCAGGCTTCCTGGGTGCAGGGACGGTTGCGCCCTTCCGCCCCGCCTCGCCCTATGGAGTAGCATCCTCGCGCCGCTCGCGGTCGCCTCGGAGAGAGCCGATGCGTGGGGGGTTGAAAATTTGACTAGCAGGAGGTGGGTGGAGGGTATGGCCTTCATCTTGTTGAGGGCAGGTCGCCCGAGGATGACATTGTTGGCGTAGGGCAGTCCACCACCATGAAGGTTACGACGACGCGGGTTCGCAGGGGGCCTCGCCAAGAGTGATGGGCAGGACACGCTCCCGACCGGCTGCATGCAGGTCCCGGGAGAAACTCACGAGAGGAGTTTGCGTCCGGTCGAGGAGGTTGTCCGCGACGTTGAGGGTCCGGAAGGCCTCCATGAAGATGATGTTGACAGAACTGCCGGTGTCGATCATCGTCCCCCCGACATCGTAGTGGGCAATTTCCGCCCGGATGACGATGGGGTCGTCGTGGGGGTACATGATTCCATCCTCCTCATCCTCGTAGAAAGTGATGGATCCCCAGCCGGTCTTAGGGATTTTCTCGGCCTGGTAGTTGAGCGCCAGCACTTCCCGTCCGGGGTAGCAGGCACGGGCGTACTCCTTCCTTGCTCGGTTGGAGTCCCCGGCTAGCGTTGAACCGCTGCTGATGGTGTTGATTTGCCGGAGTTGCTGTTGAGGAGGGGCATACCCCTGAAGGAGCTCAGGGATCTTCCCGTCTCGGGCGAGAGTCTCGATGTGGTCCTTCAGCACCTTGCACTTCTCCGTGCCGTGAGTGTTGGCTTGGTGATATTGGCAGAACGTGCCGGTGTCCCGGGCGGCGAGATGAGTTTGGCCACGGCCATGAGAGTTGCCTCGAAGGAGGTGTTGAGCGGGGTGTACTGCTCATACTGGGCGGTGTACTCCATCTTCTGGTTTCGGTTCCGAGGCGCCGGAGGTGCCGGAGGGAGATGGTTCGGTGCCCGATTACCGAAGACGGGATGCCCTCCTTCCTTCCTCTTGTTCGAGGCGTTCTGCCCGGGCATGCAGGTTGGCCTTCTTCATCATCTCGGAGTAAGTCAGGTCATTCTCCAAGTTGAGCTGGTACAGGAAGCGGCTTGACCGAAGTCCGGCCTTAAAGGCGTTGACAGCCGTGCTATCATCCGTCCTCGGGCATTTGGCGTATTCATGGCTGAACCGGCGCGACGTACTTGTGCAAGCCCTCGTCGAGTCCCTGGGTGATGGCATAGAGATCCTCAGGAGTAGAAAGTCGAGCTCTGACTTTGATGTTGTTCGATGAAGGCGATCTCCATGTCTGGTCGGGCTGTCGATATTCAGGGGCCACGGAAGAACAGTTAAATCCGCGCCCGCCAGGGTCCTGGGGAAGTAAAGGCACTGCGCCCCTGGTCCGAGATCCTCTTGAAGTACATGTTGGACCGGAAGCTGTTCATGTGGGCGTTAGGGCATTCCCTAGGACCCCACCGTAGAGCGCAATGCGGGATGACTTGGAGTCGACATCCGGAGCTTCGTCGGTGCATGCTAGGACTCGGCTCGTGAAGGGACTCTCCCTGGTAGGGGCGGCTCAGGGGCGGTTGGCCTTGTCTCGCGCTCCTTCTCCCTCGTTGACGAGCTCCATGACCTGATCCTGGAGTTGCTGGACTATGCTTTGGTCGCTTGTCGCCGGTTGGCCATGAGCCGCAGTGGCAAGGTGTTGTGGTCCAGTCCGCGCCCGGGTGGTCGCAGGCTTTCGCCCGGCAGAGGTTGGGCTTCTGAATGGGTACTGTCGCCGGGACAGGCTGCGCTCGGTGGCTGGATTCCGCCGTTTCCTCCATGGGTTGCGTGGTGGTAGGTGCCCGTTGTGTTCATACCATACCCGGATCGGCCACATGTCATCCAGAAGGAGCTACTGGGACCACTCCCCCCTTCGGGACCACATTTCCCCGGAAGCCTACCCCCCGGGGTCACTCCTCCGGAGGCCTATTCCCCCTGGGGGCGCACCTCAGGACCATGGTACTTCCCCCAACAGCAAAGCATGAAGCCCATCTAGGCCCCAACAAAGGCCACCTGGCCCCAGGCAAAACCCACTTGGGCCCCGACAAAGGCCCCCAGAGGCCCAACCAGCCTCCTAGAGGCCTGACTAGGCCCCCAGGAGGCCCGGTAGGGGTAACCTAGGGGACAACTTCCCCCACTTGGAACCCTAGATTTCCCCTCACTATAAATACCTCACTTCCACAAGTGAAAGTAAGTTCATTCTCTCCCACCAAATACTTACTTGCCTCTAAGACTTTCCTTCCATTCCTCCTTCAGCTGACTTAAGCTTCGGAGGGTCTTAGGCCGGCACCCCGGTGCCCCAAGCTTTACTTTCCTTCCTATGAGGTACCTCCGTCCCCGGAACCACCTTCCGGGCAGCACCTTCCGGGCCCACCCGGAAGCCAGCATCCGGAGCTAGCCTCCTAGCTCCCTGACACACTCCAGTCCGACCCGGACCCTTGACGTTGATCCCATTTTTTGCATCAACACGTTGGACCGGAGTCGGTTCTGGGGGAGGTCCCAATCCGGCAGGGTTGATGTTCCGGGTCACCACTTCGGTAGCTCTCCCTTCCCGGTTGTCGTTAAGGAGATCCCGGATGTCGCTGTAGGCTTTAGCAACTCCCTTGCTCCGGCCGATGACCACGCGGGAATTGGTGGGGCGAGAGGGGCCTGATCCTACGGATAAGATCGTCCTGGTGGCAGTTGGCATCCGGGAGGTCGCTAGTTGCTTGTCCTTGGCCGGAGGTGCAGGCTGGGTGGCCACGATCGGCTCGTCCGGAGTGCGGAGCTGGGACGGGGGGTTCAGACTCTTCTCGGGCGCACTGCTCCCGGAGGTGGCCGATATTGACATTAGCTTCCAGCAGCTTCTGGGTCATGTTCTGGTAGTGCTCATTGAGGACTGCGGTCCGGGATTGGAGCCTGCGGTTGTCGCCCTCCAGGGTTTTGAGTCGGTTGTTCTCGGCTTCAAGGGCTTGGCTCGCTCCTCCATCTCGCTCAAGCGCCTGGCGAGTTCGTCCCGGCCAGTCCACCTGCCTCGCTGCTGCCTCCCGGCAGGAGGGGGTTGTACTTCCGGGGGTGCACTGCTTTCCTCCCGATGGTGCTGGGGGTCCGATTCGTTATCGGGATGTTGAGAAGACATCGCTGTTCTTGCCAGCGGTAAAACACGTAGGAATTTGTTTGATTCCCACAGACGGCGCCAAACTGTTGATGCCCAAAAATGACTCGGGTCAACGGTCAATGAAAGTGTACGGATCCTTGTTCGGATTGGAGTGTAAGCTTCCGGGAGCTGAGAGGCTAGCTCCGGATGGTGGCTTCCGAGAGGGCCCGGAAGGTGCCTGTCCGGAAAGGTGTGTCCGGATGAGGGGTGATGTCTTCTGCCTTGGCCCGACCTGGGACGGAAAGATGACTCCGGGGAAGGACTCCGGGGGGACCTGCACACAAAGAAAGGTAAGCTCGGAAGGGCACCGGTGTGGTACCGGCCTAGATCCTCCGATGCTTAAGTCAGCCGGGAAGAAGGGGTCTCTACAGGAGAGAGGATTTCTAAGAGTAAGGAAAGACCTTGTTTTGGGACCCTTTACCCTTTGGAGGGTGAAGGGTATTTATAGAGGAGGGCGATGGCGCCCTTGTAATTAGTGGCAATGTAGGGTAGATTCCCCACATTACCCCCCTTCTTGGAGGCTTGTGGAAGGCATGTGTCACCAAGGCATTGGCTGCCTTGGTGGGCTTCTAAGAGCTTTGATGGGCCTCTGGGGGCCTTGTTGGTGCAATCTGGGCCTGAGCTGGCATGAAGGTAGACTTCCGGGAAAAGGGCTTCCGGGAAGGGACTTCCGGGAAGGGCTTCCGGGAAAGGCTTCCGGGGATCCGGGGGGATGCGCTCCCGGAAGGGAGGAGTTGTCCGAATAGCTTCCTTTCCCGAGTGACATGTGAGCGGTTCTGGTATGGTATCAACACCTACTGAGCTAAAGTACGTTGTTTCAACAAGCTTTTCTCAAGATAGGCCCCAATACAAAGATGGAAGACTTCATGAAGACTGAGGGCTTTGGTGACAGAGTTTGTTCATTGGAGTATGCTTTACACCTAATACACCACCTAGAAAAAAAGGAAGACCAATCATGTGGCTTAACATTCATTTCCATGTTGAAACCAGTCACAGATCAGTTGAGAACTTGCACTTTAGTGACAATTATTGAAGTTTTTTCTACAACAGGCACTTATGTTTTTTATCAAGAAGTGGCATGCCGATGTAATGTCGCGAACTCTTTTGCCAGACGTAACTTACACAGCCAAATTCAGAAGGTTTGTTTGCATCCTACTCAACGGTTTTCAGCTTGGTTATGCAGAGGCCGCCTGTTCATGGCTATATAGTTTTCATGTTTCTCTCAATCTATGAAAACTAGGGGGGCTAATGTGGCGATAAGCAGTATAATGTTTTCTATTGGACAATAAAATTTTTGAGAATTGAGTCTCAAAGATATTCATCAAAGATATGTCATGAAAGAAGAGATTTGTCCTCAACAAATTGTAGAAGACATTACATGTGCAAAGAATGGGTAAGCCAAAGACATGATTCATCAAGAATCACACCGTAATATGTGATCAGGCCACATGGGCACATTGGTGGCATCACCTTATCAATTGTCAGATGAAGCAAATGGAGTTTCAAAAGGAGTTGACTTCATTAATGATTACTTGGCTTGATTCATTATGAGATGGCATTTTACCAATTCACAAGCAGTTCTGACAGCAAAAATAAAAATGTTTGCATGAATGGCCAATATGTGGCCGATCTCCCATCATGTTCCCAAGTAGTCGATCATGTGGCCGATTATCATGCGACCATTATTAAAGTTGATGTAATTTTTGGCTGATTGGAGTGCGCAGTACGGAAGATAAAGCTGGCCTTGGTGATTCATGTTCGTGCCTTCTTTGAAGTTCGCACGGAGGATAAGATATCGCTGGCCTACTCTATAAGGCTACACATGAATAAAGCCAATCTGTCGGCACACTTCAACAATTATGTCTAGCATTCAACTGTCATGGATTAGTTTGGGATTTGGTATACTCAAAAGTAGAAAATCAGTCTGACATGCACAAAAGCCGCTCCATGGCGTTAACTGGTCGCATTATGGGAATCGTGCACATTGAGAAGTGAAGAGTATAGGCTTCGTGAGATACTGTAGGCTAAGGCAGTGGCCTGTTGTGTTGTTCTCCCATCAAGGAAGCATCTTGGAAGTGTTGCAGGACAAGCAGATCTTCATCATGATTTGGTACATGATATTAGGCTACTCCAATCTGCTACATGCAATTATTGGTAATGGCATTCATCTTATGTTTATCAAGAGAACTGTTGGAATATTGTCAAGATATGTGACATATAGAGATAAGCGGCCAATGTTAGGAACGTCAGAATGTTTGGAGAGTCAATGAAACTAAGGCCAGCAATGTGGCCAATCTTTACACCCTCGTACTTGTCTGTCTACCACAGTGACAAATTAAGTGGCCCACATCTTATTAACTACACCAAACATTCATTTAAGGGTATTTGAATACTATCATGTGGTCTCCACATGCCCCCTGTGGTCAAGCATGATGCCTCATCAGATGAAGTGCCTATCCTGGTGGTACCAAGTAAGAGTACTCAGGTCGCATGCATATATACAGTCAGGCTCGCTCAATCTGGTACATACAGCTCGGCGCCTAGACGTTCGATGGGTTCTACCTATAATTGCCATGAATTTCCTCTCCATTCAGGAAAATTAAGAGGGCTGAGGTGGTGATTGGTAGCCGATTTGGGGGCTAATTTTTCGCAACTTGACGTCCTGAGTATGATGGTGTATGAAGAACCAAGTATCCAAGAATCAGTCACAAACAAGTTGGTTCGCCTTTCTGAAACTAAATGCCAGTACGTGGCAATTTCCCTCTTGGATCATGTTATTTGCTTCATCATAAATCAGTAAAGAGAAGGGATTTGCAGATTGGGTTAGTGCGCGAATTCTCACAAATAGTTTTGAGGGAGTTACTCTCATCATTCCAATGGTGAGATATCTAAGCCTAAGCTAAGGGGCCTAGAGTGGCCTATTGTCTACAGGCTTCATTAGTCCAAATTCAAAGCAACCATTTCAAGCTGGTTTGTGGTTTTCCAATGCCTAGATGATTGGGAAGTGTCGAATACGGAAGTGTTAAGCATCGTGCCAGTAAGGTCAGAGCCAATTTGTGGTTTTTACATTGCAGTATATTTAAAGACTTTGCCGGTTTGAAATAGTAGAATTGCGTTCGTGTTCACAACCAGACCAAAGAGAGCACGTGATGGCTATTTAAATGTGATTACATCAATGGTTCTGATTGAATGGGCATATTTAATTAACAATGCTTCATTGCTGGCCAAATGACACTTCATGTAGCATCAAGTAGTGCCAATCATGCAAGGCCATTATGTGGCTGATCATGTGGTGTCAATATGTGGCTGACCAAAGGGCCTCCACATGTCCTCTTATGGGGTCTGCTCATGTGCTCATGTGGCCAAGCATTGTGGCCTTGTAATCATGATGATATTCTTTGAAGCCAACACTACCTAGTTTTTCTAGACTGCTTGCTGAATTTAAAAGTAGCTGATCTGGTTGACTTTCATACGCATGAGAGTGGCCAACCAGTGGCCTATTGTGGTTGCATTCTCAGTCCAGTGGTGGTGATTCATGTGTTCCTAAAACAGGTCCTTAGCTTTCTTTCAGCCAAATCTCCAAGTACCATGCCAACATAGTCAAAGCCAATTTGTGGCTTGATTCGTTTTCAAAAGCAGACTAGAAACGACTCATGGTGGCCCACTCAAGTTGGATTTCCTTAGCTTAATCTGCAACAATGGTTCAAATTCTTAGATGCACTCGGGAGTTAAGACTATGGCTTCCATGATCATAACAGAGATCGGCCCCTTTAGATTGTGTTTCTCTGTTACGACCCGTCCCCGATTTTTGGGTCAAATGACGAAAATACCCCTAGGAGTCTGATGTTGACTTTTTGACCGTCGAGAATTGCATAGCTAATATTGGACTCTATGCGCAGAGCTCGACGATACAAGCGCGTTGGCGAAGACGGAATTGGATTCCGAGCTATATCGGAGGAGTTATGGACGAAGGACGGAATTGTGGGGTTGAGTGGAATGCCACGTGGCAGCCCGTGATTGGGCGGAAGGGGCTGGACCCTTTTGGAAAGCCCGAACCGGGCTTTAAAAAGAAACCGGCCCAGGTTTCCTGAAATGGAAACCCGAACCAGCCACAAAAACCCACCGGCCTTCATCGCCGTTTCTCTCACGCCGACCGACGATCGGACCTCCGACCACCGCCATCAGCATCAGCTTGGCGAGGCGAGCTCGGAGCACCAAGTTTTGGAGCTGGAAACCTTCGGAATCGCTGGAGAAGAGACGACGGAATCCGCGACCTTCCGATCGATTTCCGGCCAAACCAGGTTGAGGTAAGCTGCGAAATTCGTCTCTTTGGTTTTGTTGGATTGTGTAGATGCATTTGGATATAAATTTCATTGAAAACGGTTGAGAATCGAGGGAATTAGAAGTCGCCGGAATCCCCGCCTTTGGAGGCTTTTTCCGGCCAACTCCGGCGACAATTATGAGGGGTGGGGGTTTTGGGTTTTTTTTTTTTCTTGTTGTGTGTTGTTTTATGGTGTGATAGAGGTTGTGTTGGGTTGTGGAGAGATGAGGTGTTGGGAGGTGGGGGGGGGATCGTCCTTGTTTCTCTCGGGGTGGTTGGTGGGCTTTTTCGCTTAGGTGGGGTTTCATTTAAGGATAGGGTTGAGCCATAGCGCCCGGTTGCCGGTCGGATTTAAATTTTCTTTTTGTTTCGTGTGATGGCTTGTTTCTCTTCTCAGGCATCTCCTCGCCTGTTGTGTTGTTTCGTTCAATGTCCTCTTCTTATTCTTCTCAGCAATTCTTCTCCTCCTCTAAGAAGCTAGGTTCGGGCTTTTGTTTCCATATATTGCGACCAATTCATGGAAACTAGGTTGTGTGGGTTTGTGTTTGGTGCGTGGGTGTTGTATGGGGGTGGGGTCGTGTGAGGGGGGAGGTGGTTTTGGTGGCGGTGTGTTTTGTTGGGTTCGTGGTGGTTGGTTGCGGTTGTTTTTTTTTTTTTTTTTGTTTGTTTGGTTTTTGTGTTTTTTTTTTGCGTGGTTTGGTGGGGGCTATGTTTGGGCCCATATTGTGCAGCTGGGCCGAGACAAAGATTTGGGCCGATGCGCAGTATTGATATAAAGCCTTTTAGTGGCTAAACCTAGAAGAAGGTGGAAGATTGCGGGAGAATCCTATAGTTGGCAGGAAATTAATATGATCTCAGCGGCTAGGATTTTTCAGCAAGAGATTGGGAAAGTATGTCTCATAAGCCGAAGGAGATCAAGTTAAAATAAAGGAGGATTCTTAGCACTTAGTTTAGGAAGGATTTCAAGAAGGAAGGAAAGTAGACTTCAATTGGGAGATCTATTGTTTGCCGCCCAAGTCAGAGCCCGGTCCGTGAGACATCTACTATATAAGAGAAGGTCCCTCTTCAAGTTAACGATCCCCAATCCCACAAACACAAATCCCTAAAAAGATTTAGCCGAAAGACACCAGATTTCGCCGAAAGGCATCCCGGTGCAGCCAATCACGAGCATCGCTCTTACGAGCACCGCACCGACGAAGACGATCACTGACGATCGCACCTACTATGACGACACCGAGACTAGGCCGATCTAGTTCTCTCCTATCAGAGACCGATGCACATCCCTGTTGTGTCTATCTTACTTTTATCGCTCTGTTCTTCAATTTCAATAAGGATTTTGTCCTTAATTATCTTTGTAGTACTTGTGAATTATAATAAAGTCCTTTATCGCCCAAAGGCAAAAAAGAACCTTTGTCTAGACTTACTCGTTACATGTCCCCTGTCTAGCACAATCGTTTGATAAGAGGTCAAAGACGCGCATTCATTCAACTACAAGTCCAATAGACCGCAACGGTGCTATTGGTGGCACGCCTGCGCACACAAAAAAAGTAAGGTTTCCTTTCGTGGAAATTAGGGTCAACAGTTGGCAAACAAACCCCCCTTCTTTTTCCTTTTTTTCTTTTAAACCCTTTGCCAGGGCTTTTGTCGTTTTTTTTTGTTACTTCCTGGTTCCCCCTCCCTACTTTTGGATTTGAAAGCATGTATCTTTTTGCGTTTGGTAACTTTCTGTGGGTTTTGAAATTGGTTTAGGGCATGCCCCAAAAACAAGATATCAGAGCACATTGTACCATTTTATAATAAATTTGATTGAAAAACTAGTTCTACTCCAAACAAGTTGGACCGCTTATCCCACCAAAACTACCAGTTTTCTAATTTTCCAAAGCCAAGAGATCATGAATAATCTCACGTATATACCAAATCTTCATATTTCACAATACCAAACAGAATTAATATAACGTTCTGTAAAAGAAAATTGTTGCACAAACTACCAGTTTTATTTCAGACATCATCTAACTTAGGTGATGCATATAACTTTTATTTTAAAATATTCTAGAATTATCAGTTAACAGTATTATAATTCTCACATAACAATTCACATTATTCAAAATATCATTATAGTGATTGCAATTGTTGCGCTTTTACCAACTGTAAATCATATTAACCAGCATTAGACAAGTCTCACATTTGAACTCAAACTCGAAAACACTTGGGTACGATCCACCATACACGTTAAAATGAGTCATGTACAGGTATTGTTTGAACCAATAATTCTTTCCTATGATGTTTTTGTTGGATTTAGATGTATAGCTAGGTGTTTTTCATGCACTAGGTACTGCAGACAAATAACTCAAGCTCTATTATGTTTTGTGTTTGATTTCTATTTGTAAAGTTTGAACCTTTGTGTATATTATGAAACTGGAAATGAACGAATGAATGCAAGCTCAAAACTTTGCTCTTCGGCTGCTATACTTCAATCAATAAACTCAGTCACATTACAAGTTGTAGCTAGGGTAACTTAGAACTTATACTAAGCACTATTACATCAAAGCCATCCATTTGGCTCAATCACAGACAACCTAGTCTACCAACTTTGTAGGACCACTTCTTGATAAGCTTTGCTGGGAATTCTTGTTTGCCTCTGCTGAGTCACTAACAGTTGGCTGAGTCACCAAGCATTCCAGTCAGCTGCAGAATTCAAACTTGAACTTAAAATAACTTTGGCGCCAATCCTCACCTTCATGTGCCAGCAGTTTTACTTCAAACACTCTCCTTAAAATTGCTTCCTTACACCTAACAATTCCTTTAGGTAGTAATACTTCTCACCTGCAATTTCCTTGGTGTAGATATCTGCAATTTGATCATTGGTACTGCAATAGAGCAGTTCCACTTCTTTATCTTCAACAGCATCCCTAATGAAATGATGCTTCAATGCAATGTGCTTGGACTTGTTGTGAGACACAAGGTTCTTGGACATTGCTATTGTTGGCTGACTATCACACATTAATAGTGTGGCACACATCTGTTTTAGATCAAAGTCTTCTAAAACCCTCCTCAACCAAATGGCTTGTGATGTGCAGATAGTAGCTGCCACATACTCAGCCTCAGCTGAAGATTCTGCAACAGATTGTTGCTTCTTCGACTGCCAACATATAACACCTGTTCCCAAGCTAAACATGTATCTACATGTGCTTCTGGATGTATCTTGACAACCTCCCCAGTCACTGTCACAGAAACCGATTAACTGAAATTTCACACCACTCTCGAACTCCAAAGTCCCTTTAACATATCTGAGGACCCTTTTTACCACTCCATAGTGAGTTTCACTTGGTCCATGCATGTATCTTGACAATACACCAGCAGCATACGCAATGTCTAGTCTGGTTGTTGTCAAGTAGTTTAGGCTGCCCACTAGACTTCTATTGATAGTTTTTCCCCTTCAATCATAGGAGTCATAGTGGGATTACATTGTCCCAATCCAAACTTATCAAGTAGTTCCTTTGCATACTTCTTGTTACGACTTGTCCCGAGATTTTAGGTGAAGTGACGAAAATACCCTAGGGAGTCGGACTTTGACTTTTTGACAGTTGAGGATTGCATAGTCAATCTATGCGAAGAGCTCGACAATACGAGCGCGTCTGCGAAGACGAAATTGGATTCCGAGCTATATTGAAGGAGTTACGGTCAAAAAACGGATTGATGGTGTTGAGTGGGCCGCCACGTAGCAAACCCTGAGAGGGCAGAGGGTTGGAGACTTTTCTGGAAAGCCCCAACTGCCGAACCGGGTTTTAAAACCCAGAATCGGCCCAAGTTCCGCAAAAAGGAAACCAGGAGGAGCTTCCCCTCGTCGAGACGAACACGGAGCACCAACCACAGTCGATGGGAACCCAGCGAAATGCTGGCGACAAGTGAACATAAACCGTGGGTTTTCCGGTGTGATTCCGGGGAGTATAAGCCGAGGTGAGTTACGAGACTATGATTTTTGGATTCCTCATCGTCCGTAGATGAATTTTGATGTAAAGATCGTTGGATTTGGTTGAGAATTGAGGATGTTATGGTTTTGGGGATTTCCATCGGAATAGTCGTCGGAATCTGGAAAATTTCGGAGACGGTGCGGCGGCGCTAAAGAACAAACTGAAATCTGGAAATTTTTTAGATTCCGATGAGTTATCCGGCGACGGTGTGGCGGCGCCGTCATGCCACGTGTCAGACACATCAATGCCACATGTCAGGCACGTCAACGCCACGTGTCCGCCAGGACAGCTGCCATGTGAGTGCCACGTCAGCAACACGTGGCTACCACATGGGCACCACGTCAGCGCCACGTCAGAACTGTGTCAGTGCCATGTCAGCACCGGCGAGCTGACGTGGCAACCGTTGACCGGCGTTGACCGTCGACGACCGGCCATTTTTCCCATTGGAAACATCGGTCCAGATCCAATGGCGACCTCCGTTTGGCCATCCTAGATACGGTTGAATCCTGATTGAGCAAAACATGGAAATTAGGGTTTCGAAGATGGTATTTAATTATGGACTTTCTGACGGTTGATTCGTGGGAACTTTATATGTATCCGAGCTCCAGTGAGACGCCACAGGCGAGTAGTACAGGTAGACGAGCTTGACAGCTTGGAATCACTATCAGTGGATGGGTTTTGTTCTCTTATTGTTGGTTTTTATGCACGTTCAGTATACGGTTTATTTATATAGTTATTGGAGATATGTATATCAGTTTTCGGTAGCCTTTCTTATCCTAGTGCACCTAGAATCACGCGTACACTTTTAGTACTCGAACTACAGCCGTAGGACACAGCTCTCACATTGTTGCCTACACCGAAGACCCCATTTGCTAGCTCGGTTTTCCGGTGGTAGCGGTTCCTACGGTATTCCAGGGATTGGGGGTGACAATGTGAGGGAGAGTACACGGGGTTTATATGTTCGGCTGTACACAGCGGTGCCTTGGGCCGGCAAGGGTGACTGCGACGTGCCACGCGGGTGCCACGCGTCAAACACGTCAGCGCCACGTGTCAGCCAGGTCAGCTGCCACGTGGGTTTAGGGTTTACCGCGTCCGCGACACGTGGCTGCCACATAGGCACCACGTCAACCTCGTGTCAGTGCCACGTCAGCACGTCGGTGCTGACGTCAGCAGCCGTTGACCGGCGTTGACCACCGTTGACCGGCCACTTTTCTAGTTGGAAACGTCGTTCCAGATCCAATGGCGAACTCCATTTCGTCATCGGATATACGGTTGAACCCCGATCGGGCAAAACATGGAGAATTAGGGTTTTGAAGACAATGTTTAATTACGGTATTTCTGACGGTTGATTCATGGAAACTTTATAGGTATCTGAGCTCCAGTGAGATGCCATAGTCGAGCAACGCAGATAGACGGGTTTGACAGCTTGGAATCACTGTGAGTGGATGAGTTTTGTTTTTATAAAGTTATTGGTTTTTATGCAATTGAGTATATAGTTTTATTCATACAGTTATATGGATTTATTTGGAGATACATTACTAGTTTTCAGTATTCTGGTGCACATAGTATCACACGTACATTTTAGTACTCGAACTACGGCCGTAGGACACAGCTCTCATAGCATTGCCTGCACCAAAGACCCCATTTTCTAGCTTATTTATTCCGGTGCCAGCGGTGCCCTGCGCGTCTCCAGGGCACTGTGGGTAATCTGTGAGGGAGAGTACACAGGGGTTTATATTTCCAGATGTACACAGCGGTGCCTTGCGTAACCTTGGCACTGGGTGTGGTATATTACGTGCACTTGACAGGCGCCAACCAGAGTATGTTATCGTATTTTCAGTATTTTAGTATTATACATGTTTTTACAGCAGGGGGTTATATTATATGTTTTCAGAACTGTTTTTGAAAGATTATTTATTTTTCCATCCACTCACCCTTTGGTTTTACGCTTCCCCAACCCCCCCCCCCCCCCCCCCCCCGAGGGATTAGTAGCTGAGTTGACCAGAGACGCGAGGAAAGGCAGTTCGATGGCTCTGCATCCGTCCCGAGAGCGTAGGGACATTCTCGGTTCAGTCCCAAGTTGCCGGTAGCTTTCGCTGTTTCTGTTTGGTTGTTGTAGATGCTCTGATGTTGTTGTAGTTGTGTTGTGTGTTGATTGGGCCCAATTGCGTGTGTTGGTGTTTTTATTGCTTGGGTTTTTGTCGTTTGTGTGTGTGGGTTAGGCTTCGTCACCCTCCGGTTGATGGCCGTACATCCCGAGCCCACTTTTCTGGGACGGGGTGTAACAGTTTACCAAGATACTCAACACAAACTTATCTATTCAAACAAACAGAAACCTACAAGAACTCCTAAACCATAGATAAAGTTTCATAAGATAACAAACCCCAGAGAACCACCCAAATTACTTAAAATGAAAACTTAAACTGAAAACCACCTCCCCCCAAAATCGTATTTGAAGCTAAAGTGTCAACATGTAGGTGGTTGCGTTACCCACCCCTGATGCAATGACCCGTAAATTATCAATTTTCAATTATCGTTATTATTTACTATCTATCGCTTACGTGATAAATACCTTCCTTTAGTATAATTACCATTTTGTCCTCAGTTTGATAATCATCAAACTTCGCCGCCTTCCTTTTGTTTACTGCTTCCATTTGATGAGTCAGAGGCCATGTGGCTATGGGGAGAGAGAGCGCGCTGGGGATTGATCAGCGGGGGGAGAAAAGGAATAGAAAGGAAGGGAAAAAGAATAGGAAAGCCAGTCCCTGTTCAACGCCATAAACGCCCGATTTCCATTGCTCAAATTGAAAAGTGTTCTTCATGAAAGTTGTTTGTAAGGTCGATTCCTATAACATATCCAAATTTCAGATCCGTCGGACCTCTGTAGCTTTCCCAATCTGAGATAAAAGTTCGAGACTGTCGTTCCTCCAACTTTTCGTCCGTCAGTCAGATGGCGCGACCAAAACCACCCAGTTAGAGTTCTCCGATGGTGATGATTCCTTCTGAGAGGATGTTCGTAATCATGTTGGTTAAAACATATCCAAAAATCAAGGTAATCAGACCGTTCAATCTCCAGGAATTTGGTAAGAATCGCACCCTGTTTCCGAATACAGTTTTGGTTTTGCTGAGTTCGTTTTATGGCTTGTAAGTTGGTCTCTGGTGATTGCTGAGAGCCTTGTTTGTATATGTTTATGTGCATTTGTCGTGGTTATGTTGTTCACACTAGGTTGGTGAAAGTTAAACGGGGCCTACGAGGCTAATCTTTATTTTATGCATGCCAAGTGTTCGATAAAAGTTCTAAGTGAAGCTAGTTTGAGAGCTGTTTCTTCCTTTGGGATTGGACTGTTGGCAGAAACCTATCACTTTGGTTATTGGATTATAGGTTATTCGGGAACTATGAGTGGCTTGATTCCGGGGTATGGATACGTAGGCAACTCGATGTCTTGTATCGAGTGCAGCCACAAAACTCTAATAACCACGCTTTGTACTTCTATATTGATGTGTGATTTTCTTTATTCATGTCCTTGGTTTTGGGGCGTGACACTTGAAAGCCATAATTAAGAAGTGCATGTTTCGCTAGAATATGTGCCACCCATTACTAGTACGAGGGATATGACTACACACCAAGGATGAAAACCAAGGAAA
Source organism: Spiraea crenata (assembly GCA_033992175.1). Taxonomy (NCBI): domain Eukaryota; kingdom Viridiplantae; phylum Streptophyta; class Magnoliopsida; order Rosales; family Rosaceae; genus Spiraea; species Spiraea crenata. Next base: position 46,531 of record JAVBHV010000088.1, on the reverse strand, counting down.
AATAGCACGTGCTTCCTCTACCAAAGCTCCCCCCACACCTCTATTTTCTATATTACTTTGCAAATCAGAAATTACTTCCAGAGCATCCATTTCCAATACTATAAATCTAAACCTCCTAACCCGTGCAATATTTAGACCCAAGATTGCAGCATACAGTTCTGTAGCTTTTGGCGAAAAGTACCCTCGCATGCCTTTCGAAGCTGTTAAAACAAAACCTCCCAGATGGTCACGGATTATGATTCCCAATCCCTGGGTACCTGCACGTTCATTTACTGCACAATCTACATTAGTCTTAAGAAAAGGAATTGATGAACTTTCCCACTTATGTACAGGAACCGGAAAATGAGAAGGTGGGGAGGCGGACTGTGAGCATAATGCTTGATACTCCATAAAAAATGGACAGTTCGAGAGACCACTGCTTGTGCATCAACTTGTGAACCTGCCATCACAACCATATTCCGAGCATTCCAGATATCCCAACACAAAAAAACTAACAAGAAGAGTTCTTCAGATGATAAAACAGTAGTTGCATTGCGAAATAAATCCTCAAAAGTAAGCGGACCAGGAGGGCAGCGAAAAAAATTGATCGAGGACAACCTCCACACCTCCTTAGCTTTGGGGCAATTCCAAAGTGCATGCATCGGCATTTCAGGATACTTGAAACATCTAGTGCATAAAGGACTTGACAATGCCTTCCTCTGAAACAAATGTACTTAACATGGAAGACTATTATGTATAGCACGCCATAAGAACAAGCGTACCTTTTCTGGGGCTTTCAAATTCCAAACGATTTTCCAAAGTGGATCATATGTACCAGAAGATGAGCTCGCATTTCCAGATTGACAATCTTGCAAGGTTGTAGCCACTCTATAACCACTCTTTACTAGATAAAGTCCTTTCTTATCAAAGTGTCAAAATAATTTGTCCGGGACATTAGTGGCTGGTAATGGAATCGATAGAATAGATGCCGCTTCTTCCTCCGAAAACAATAATGCCAAAAGATCTAAGTTCCAACCTCCATGCACATGAATCAAATCACTAACAACTGCATTTGGATAGTGTAGGCGAGGGAAAGGCTTAAAAGAGTAAGGGTGAGATAACCACGGATCTACAAAAACCTTAATAAGCTTACCATCCCCTACTCTCCAACGAACACCTTGCTTTAACAGTTCTCGATCCAACATTAACGATCGCCAGATAAAGGAAGAAGAATGACCAACCTTTGCAGAAAGAAAATCACCATTTGGATAATAACGACCTTTGTAACTTTGCCCCACTAAAGAATTTGGTTGAGTTAATAACCTCTAGCCTTGATTTGCTAACAGAGCTTTATTGACAAGAACAAAATCTTTAAACCCCAGTCCACCTTCATGTTTATGACGACAAAGTTTCTTCCATTTGAGCCAAGGGATTCCACGTTTAGCTTTTCGCTTTCCCCACCAAGATTTAATACACAATGACTTCAACTCCTTACACGTTCTAGTTGGTAACCTGAAAACTTGCATTGGATACGATGGAATAGCTTGAACAACTGCTTTGAGAAGAACTACCTGTTGATGTCTGAAAATGGATCAGGTCAACGGTCAATGTAAAGGGGGTGAATTCGGTCAGTCTTGCGGTGCCGGGGAGCTAGGAGGCTAGCTCCAAGTGTGGATGTCCGGCCTTGGTCCGGGAAGAGTGTGTTCGGCCATGTCCGGGCGCCACCCTCGGGATACCTGCACATGAAGGATAAGTATCGAAGGCACCGGTGGGGTGCCGGCCTAAGACCCTCCGATGCTTAAGTCAGCGTAATGCGGATGGGGGTCTAGTGTTTAGGCGGCGAGGGTGTATACCTGGATGGGTGAGAGAGAGTTCTCTTAAGTGAGGAGAGGGTGAGATGAGATCAGCCCAGGAAGTCCCTTTGAATGAGGAGAGTGGTCTCCTTATATAGAGGTGAGGATGCTCCAAGCCTCCCTTGTCCGTTGGATGCTTGCCAGGTGGACGGTCGGATTGGTCTCCATGCAAGTGGCCTATGTGGTGCCTTGTGGGTCGATTCTCCGGAAGGGGGGCTTGCTCGCTCGGGTCCTTCACATGGGAGAATGGGAGGGACGATTCTCCGGAAGGAGAGCTTGCTCGCTTGGGCCCTTCACATGGGGAGAATGCGATGGCCGATTCTCCGGAAGGGGAGCTTGCTCGCTCGGATCCTTCTATGGGGAGAATGAGAGGGCCGGTTCTCCAGATGGGGAGAATGAGATGGCCGATTCTCCGAAAGGGGAGCTTGCTCGCTCGGATCCTTCCGTGGGGAGAATGAGAGGGCCGATTCTCCAGAAGGGGAGCGTGCTCGCTCGGATCCTTCCGTGGGGAGAATGAGAGGGCCGATTCTCCAGAAGGGGAGCTTGCTCGCTCGGATCCTTCCGTGGGGAGAATGAGAGGGCCAGTTCTCCAGATGGGGAGAATGAGAGGGCCGATTCTCCAGAAGGGGAGCTTGCTCGCTCGGATCCTTCCGTAGGGAGAATGAGATGGCTGATTCTCCAGAAGGGGAGCTTGCTCGCTCGGATCCTTCGATGGAGAGAATGAGAGGGCCGATTCTCCAGAAGGGGAGCTTGCTCGCTCGGATCCTTCCGTGGGGAGAATGAGAGGGCCGGTTCTCCAGATGGGGAGAATGAGATGGCCGATTCTCCAGATGGGGAGAATGAGATGGCCGATTCTCCGAAAGGGGAGCTTGCTTGCTCGGATCCTTCCGTGGGGAGAATGAGAGGGCCGATTCTCCAGAAGAGGAGCGTGCTCGCTCGGATCCTTCCGTGGGGAGAATGAGAGGGCCGATTCTCCAGAAGGGGAGCTTGCTCGCTCGGATCCTTCCGTGGGGAGAATGAGAGGGCCAGTTCTCCAGATGGGGAGAATGAGAGGGCCGATTCTCCAGAAGGGGAGCTTGCTCGCTCGGATTCTTCCGTGGGGAGAATGAGATGGCCGATTCTCCAGAAGGGGAGCTTGCTCGCTCGGATCCTTCGGTGGAGAGAATGAGAGGGCCGATTCTCCAGAAGGGGAGCTTGCTCGCTCGGATCCTTCCGTGGGGAGAATGAGATGGCCGATGCACAAGAGTGCTGCGGGTAGCAGGGGATCGGGGTGCTGCGGGTAGCAACGGATCCGGGTGCAGTGATGCTCGGATGCTGCGGAGTGACGCGGAGCGCTGCGATGGTCGCTGCGGGAGTTACTGCGTCCGGGATGCAGTGCTGCAGTCCCCTGTTGCAGTGTGACGCGGGGTACTGCGGGTCGCTTCGGAGCGACGCAGGTGGCGCGGGAAGCGCTGCGGTCGGCTGCGGAGCGACGCAGGTTGTGCGAGGGGTCGCACTAGCCGAGGAGATGCGCTGCGACCGTCTGCGTAGTATCGCGGACCGCTGCTGAGTGATGCGCAGTCCGGCTGCAGGGCGACGTAGCAACCGGGGCGCAGAGTCCGGGATGCAGTGGCCGGCTGCAGGGTGCCTCCGCATGATTCCCAAGTCCGGTCGCCGAGAACCAGCACTTGGGATGCGGCGTGGTTGCTGCGGAGCGACGCGGGTGGCGCGCGATGCGCTGCGTCCGGCTGCCGCAGTCCCCGGGACGCAGTGCGCGAGTGCTGCAGTGACGCAGCATGCACCAAAGTGTGCATTCCCGGCGCCCGAGCAATGAAATCGTGCGAGGGGTCGCACCAGGCCGAGAAGAGGCGCTGCGTCTGGCTGCTGAGTGACGCGGAGCGCAGCGGAGCGATGCGCAGCCCGGCTGCAGGGCGAAGCAGCAACCGGGATGCAGTGGCCGGCTGCAGGGTGCCTCCGCATGATTCCCAAGTCCGATTGCCGGGAACCAGCACTTGGGATGCAGCGTGGTTTCTGCGGAGCGTCGCAGGTGGCGCGCGATGCGCTGCGTCCGGCTGCGGCAGTCCCCGGGACGCAGCACGCGAGTGCTGCATTGACGCAGCATGCACCAAAGTGTGCATTCCCGGCGCCCGAGCAATGAAATCGTGCGAGGGGTCGCACTAGCTGAGAGGATGCGCTGCGACCGGCTGCGGAGCAACGCAGAGCGCTGCGGAGTGACGCGGAGCGCTGCGAGGGTCGCTGAAGGTGCTGCGGGACCTGCTGCGGCCGGGATGCAGAGCTCGGATGCAGCGTCCACAATTTTGGACCCTCAATTGATTGCTAGGAGGCTAGCTCCAAGTGTGGATGTCCGGCCTTGGTCCGGGAAGAGTGTGTTCGGCCATGTCCGGGCGCCACCCTCGGGATACCTGGACATGAAGGATAAGTATCGAAGGCACCGGTGGAGTGTCGGCCTAAGACCCTCCGATGCTTAAGTCAGCGTAATGCGGATGGGGGTCTAGTGTTTAGGCAGCGAGGGTGTATACCTGGATGGGTGAGAGAGAGTTCTCTTAAGTGAGGAGAGGGTGAGATGAGATCAGCCCAGGAAGTCCCTTTGAATGAGGAGAGTGGTCTCCTTATATAGAGGTGAGGATGCTCCAAGCCTCCCTTGTCCGTTGGATGCTTGCCAGGTGGACGGTCGGATTGGTCTCCATGCAAGTGGCCTATGTGGTGCCTTGTGGGAGTGACATGTGGACGGTTTGGGTATGGTATGAACACTACCTGTTGACCCTAATTTCCACGTAGGAAATCTTACTTTCTTGTGTGCGCAGGCGTGCCACCAATAGCACCGTTGCGGTCTATTGGACTTGATGATTAAGTGAATGCGCGTCTTCGACCTCTTATCAAACGATTGTGCTAGACAGGGGACATGCAACGAGTAAGTCTAGACAAAGATTCTTTTTTGCCTTTGGGCGATAAAGGACTTCAATTATTTTATAAGTGCTACAAAGATAATTAAGGACAAGATCCTTATTGAAATTGAATAACAGAGCAATAAAATTAAGATAGACACAACCGGGATGCGCGTCGGTTGCGGATAGGAGAGAACTAGATCGGCCTAGTCTCGGTGTTGTTGTTGTAGATGCGATCTCGGTGATTGTCTTCGTCGGTGCGGTGCTCGTGACCGTCTTCGTAAGCTCCATACTCGTGATCGGCTGCGTCGGGATGCCTTTCGGCGAAATATGTTGCCTTTCGGCGAAATCTGGTGCCTTTCGGCTAAATCTTTTTAGGGATTTGTGTTGAGGGGATCGGGGATCCTTTCCTTGATGCAAGGCTCTCTCTTATATAGTGGTGCTCCACAGACTGGGCTTTGACTTGAGTGGCAAGCAATAAATCACCCAATTGAAGTCTACTTTCTCCTTTCTTGAAATCCTTCTTAAATTGGGTTTGCTGAGAATCGTTCTTTATTTTTAACTTGATCTCCTTCGGCCTATGGGAAATACTTTCCCAATTTTCTGACTGAAATCTCCTTGATTCTCACGGATAATAATTGGTCTCCTGCTTGATGTGGGGCTTGCATTAATCTTTCCCGGTTCTCTCTTGATTTAGCCACTAATAGGCTTTTCACCTCTATGCACATAGGCCCAAGTCTCTTTCTTGGCCTTTTTGCAAAAAATGGGTCCAAACATAGCCCCCTAGTTTCCATGAATTGAGTGAAATTTATGGGAACTATAATCACAAACGAGCTTCTTTGAGTACCAGCTGAACTGTTCCGATGAACAAGGTGAGGACTTTGAAAGTAACAGCCACAATCGGCCACTGGAGGCCTTTGATGTGAAACTAGCTGTCACATGAATCATAATGAAAATTTAAGTGATCGGCCACTGGAGGCCATTGGTTTAACTCATACCTTTTGTGAAATCCCACCTCAGTTAATGCAGAATACCACCATGAGCTGAGAGTAATAGAGATGTCGAAGTCTTTAACTCTTTTTCTGACAGAGAAACGCAGCTAAAGTGAAAGATTTCTGATATGATTACGGAAAACAGTATTGAATAAGCATCTTAGAATCTGAATAAACTGCTGCAGATTAGACTGACGAAATCCAACTTAAGTAGGCCACCATAAATCGTTTATGGTCAGCTCTTGTAGGCCACTGGTAAATCTTCCACTTCAAATTCATCAAGCAGTCTAGAAAACTTGTAATGTTGGCCTCAAAGAAAGTCATCATGATTATAAGGCTGCCACACGAGCACATGAGCAGATCTCATAAAGAGGACACATGAAAGGCCTTATGATCAGCCACATGAATTCGCTACATATTGACAGCACATGGTTGGCCATATAATGGCCTTGCATGATTGACACTTCATGCTCCATGACGTGTCATTTGGCCAGCAATAAAGCATTGTTAATTAATATGCCCATTTCAATAAGAATCATTGATGTAATCACACTCAAGCCACTACGTGCAAAGCCTTTAAATATACTGCAGTGTAAAAAACCATAAATTGGCTCTGACCTCACTGGCATGATGCTTGACACTTAGCTTGAATATCATATTGAGATAATGAATCCATCTGGAGGTCTATTGCTGAATAATGTACCAACTCTAGAAAGAAATAGGCCACTCTAGGCCCCTTAGCATGGGCTCAGACATCTCACCATTGGAATGATGAGAGTAACTCCGTCAAAAGGATTTGTGATAATTCGCGAACTAAACCAATCTGCCAATCCCTTCTCTTCACTGATTTATGACGAAGCAAATAATGTGATCCAAGAAGGAAATTGCCACATACTGGCATTTAGCTTCAGATAAGTGAACCAACTTGTTTGCGACTGATTCTTGGATACTTGGTTCTTCATGCACCATCATATTCAGGACGTTAAGTTGTGAAAAATTAGCCCCCGAGTCTGCTACCAGTCACCACCTCAGCCCTCTTAATTCTCATGAACTGAGAGAAAATTCATGGAAACTATAGTCACGAACAAGCTCCTCAAGTAAGCCACTAGTTGGCCGCTATCTTGTGCATGAACATTTGTAGGAAGATTGAACTGGCTTTGAACTTTCTTTGGGAGATGATCAGCCACTCGGGAAGCCGCATGGAAGCAAGATGATCAAGACCGCAAAAACGAACGCACGGGAAGACCAAATGGATAGAGAGAAACCCCCACCCAAATTATGAGAAAAGATCTGCTTCTCCTGCGGTAATTCCAAGACGCTCCCTGATTATGTACCAAGTGTTGAAGTCTCTTGGCAAAAACCACCAAAGCGGCCACTGCCTTGGCCTATAATATCTCACGAAGCCTAAATTGCTCATTGCAGATCCGCTTTATTCACGTGTAGCCTCATAGAGTAGGCCAGCGATATCTTATCCTCCGTACGGGGTTCGAAGAAGGTACGAACATGGGTCACCAAAGCTAACTTCCTGAACTCTTCAAAGATGTTTAGATGAATTTCCATTTTTCCAATGGCAGCATCCCTGTTCAACCACATGTGATGTGGCTCTTCACTTCTTCCGTAGCATGCACTCCAATTAGCCAAAGGTATATCAACTTTAATGGTCACAAGATGATCAGCCACTTATTGGCCATTCATGATATTCATTTTTTATTTCTACTGTCCGAATTGCATGTGAATTGGTAAGGTACCAACTCATAATGAATCAAGCCAAGTAATCAAGTCAACTCTTTTGAAACTCCATGTGCTTCATCTGACAATTGATAAGGTGATGCCACCAATGTGCCATGTGGCCTGATCACATATTACGGTGTGATTCTTGTTGAATCATGGCTTTGGCTTATCCATTCTTTGCACATGCAATATCTTCTACAATTCTTTGAGAACAAAACTCTCTCGTCAATCCTTGATGAATATCCTCGAGCAGTTCTCAAAAAATTTATTGCCCAGTAGAAAAAATTATACTGCATATCGCCACATTAGCCCCCCTAGTTTTCATGGATTGAAAGAAGCATGAAAACTATGTAGCCATGAACAGGCGCCTTCTGCATAACCAAGCTGAAAACCGTTGAAGAGGACGCAAACAAACCTTTTGACTTTGGCTATGTGAGCTTAATCTGACAAAAGAGTCCACAACATTACACCACCATGTCACTTCTTGATCAAAAACACAGGTGCCTGTTGTAGACGAACTTCAATAATTGTCACTGAAATGCAAATTCTCAACTGGTCGTGTGACTGGTTTCAACATGGAGATGAATGTTAAGCCACGTGATTGGCCCAAGTCGTCTTTCTTTTCTCTTTCATGTGGCAGATCAGGTGTAAAGCATACTCAAATAAACAAAATTTGTCACCCAAGCCCCCTGTCTTCATAAAGTCTTCTATCTTTGTATAGGGGCCTATCTTGAGAAAAGCTTGTTGAATCAACCTACTTTGGCTCAATAGGTACAGGTACTTTAGTAGAGAGAGAATTGTTTCATATGATGTGGTGGTAATCAATACAGACAACCTCCAAAAGCTTCTTGTTTGACTTGAAATGAGCAACCAACTTGATGTATTAGGCCACTAATTTGGCCTGTTATAGCCCCCAAGTCTTCACGAACTAGTTTGAGGAAAAATTCATGAAGCTATAGGCATAAACTATCAACTCATCGCCTGAGCCCGATTGATAATCATGTAGCAGAAATCATTTAAGAATAAGAAATCCACCGTCTTCTTGCCTGGGTCTACTCCTTCGCACCATATGCTAGCTGTTAGTAGTTTAGTAGGTGCCATGTGAAGACAAAGTGATTACTCTGAGCACCAAAATTGATGAAATGAATTTGGACTATCTGCCACTTCTTCTTTGGTCGATGCTCCATCTGGTCAAAATTGTCTTCATATTCCCACATGCTACCTTTACTCCTTGGTGGGCCACCAATTGGCCTTGATGGAAGAGCACTTTGTCTGCCACTTAATTTTGGCATTTAGTGTTTCCTTGTAAAGTTTGATGTATGTCAGACCAATCTCCAAACTTTTTCCCCACCATCTGAAATTTAAGACTTTAATAGCCACCATTGGCTTTAAAAATTCTTATATGAATAAGATGGAGAATGCCACTTACTGGCCTGAACATGCAAATATTTGGTCTTCATAAAATGATAAGCCCCCAGTATAGTGAATACGAGGAGCCACTGATTGGCTTGAATGCAAGCAAAGCTTCTGATGAGGCTTGAAATTGGGCCACGTATCTGGCCGATGCTAATATATATATATATATATTTGGAAAAATGAAGAACTCAAACTAAAAGAAAATTATCAACACGAATTTTCGGGGGTGGCCAACGGTGCTTTACTCCCAACCTTGATCGTTTGCTCCTTTCATCTTGAAAATCATACCTCATTTGACAATGAAGAGGTGCAGCAGCAGGTTGAGGATGAGAGCTTAAATATCCCTTGGGCTTCTTATATGATGGGAAATCAAGCCCCCCAAGCATGGTAATTTGACCAATCATGATCATAAGTTGCAATCTAGTTGATGGTGGCTTGAATAAGTCAGCTTTGTCGCCCACGATGAAGTCAACCATGAAAGTTTCTCTTTGGACCACTGTTTGGTCATTCTCTTTATTGTTGAATGAGTTGTATTTGACTTCGGTGATGAGCCATCCATCATGTTTCCTCTTTTCCAACCGTGCATCATTATCTAAAATCCATTGATCCTGTGAGGCCTCATCTTGCATCTCTTTTGACATTGGGGACAAAGATGTTCTCGTCTTGCCTAAGACTTCATAAAATATGGCAATTTCTTCAGGAGCTCCCATTCTCCTAGGCTTTGTATTTACCAAGTTTTCTTGATAATAGAGCTTGTCGTGGCTTTCCTCAATATTCTTTTCCTTGATCACAGGAGAATTTTCAATGGGGGCCACATCTTGGCCTTGCACATGCATGGAATCACCAATTGCTAGAAACTCCTTGTCTTTTCCCTCCTTATCATAGAATATACAATAACTACCACTGGGTTTCTTAGCTTGGTCTTCTTTGGTGATGAGAAACTTTCCGGCTGGCACATCAATGTGATTACTAAGCACCACATCTATTTGCATCCCGTCTTCGATACGGGCCACGCTTTGGCCATGGTTGACTGTTGATCTATCCAAAGGAGGTGGCCAACCATATTTCACGCCCATACTTGACCGTGTAATCCTTTCGTTGAGAACGCCATACTTCATTAGATCACGAAGTATTGCAGGGAGATGATAATGAGAGCTTGGGTGTTCGTCGATCCTCAAGTATGATGAAAATTCAAGCCCCCCAAGCGTGGTGAGTTGTCGAATCAAGATCGAAAGTTCCAATTCAGTCGGTAGAGGCTTGAACATATCGGCCTTGTCACCAACAATGAGATCAATCCTCGAAAATTTATTTTGGACCACTGCTTGGTCTTCCTTCAACATTTCTTTTTCCATCGAGAGTTGATAATTTTCTTCAAACCACTCTCGCCGTGCAGCTCGCGAAAATCACCATTGACAATATCATCATGGTTCTCCTTTGTGACGAATATCTTCCTGGCCGGTACATCAACATGATTGTTAACTTTTTCCATGTCTATTTTCATGTCAGCATGTTGGCCCTCCAGTTGGAAGTCTCCTCCAACATTGGGAATTGAAGGTGTAGTGGCCACTTGCGTTTGGCCATCGGGCACTTGGACTCTACTTCCTTGCTCCTTTGGCTTTCTCTTGCTTCTTTCAAGAAGTTCCACTAACTGTGCTGTACTTTTACGACAATCTTCTGCAGCTTTCGCTAACTTCTTGCGATTCTCCTCCAAAGCTTTTGCTGCTTGTGCAGCTCTTTCTTCCATCTTCCTTTTGACTTGATCTTCGAGATTGATGTGGGAGACCGCTCTTTCGAATGTGGAAGATTTGCGCACAGACATTTGAAGTTGATCAATTTTCAGGCCACTGTTGCTAGCCTCTTTTGTCTTCCATTTATCCCAGTCAGGTGTTCTGCTCCGGCCGCTTATGTGGAAGATGCGGCCTTGTCTTGACTGATTAAGTTTCGACATTTGGCTTGACATACACCTTTAGGTCGGAGATGACCTCATGCTGATGGACATGCCTTTCTGTCGGGTTGCTCCCGTTGGCCCCTAGTGTTTTTTGGGCCGGTGAGGGCATACCGAATATTGGTTTAGCCATAGAAACAAACAGGACGTTGGACATGGCTTCTATATAGCCGACCTTTGCTTTCCCATTATCGGTTGTGAGATATGGGAGATCTTCGCCTACTTGAGAAGCAGCAGCCATTCCTCTAGCTTTTTCAAATTGTTGCGTGAGCCTGCCGGATACTTTGCCTTCCAACTTATAGAAACCATCATTCATAGATTTCCCGAGATCTCTCTTATTTCCTGAGAGTAAGTCTAGACAAAGGCTCTTTTTTGCCTTTGGGCGATAAAGGACTTCAATTAATTTATAAGTGCTACAAAGATAATTAAGGACAAGATCCGTATTGAAATTGAATAACAGAGCAATAAAAGTAAGATAGATACAACCGGGATGCGCGTCGGTTGCGGATAGGAGAGAACTAGATCGGCCTAGTCTCGGTGTCGTTGTCGTAGATGCGATCTCGGTGATCGTCTTCGTCGGTGCGGTGCTCGTGACTGTCTTCGTAAGCTCGATACTCGTGATCGGCTGCGTCGGGATGCCTTTCGGCTAAATCTGTTGCCTTTCGGCGAAATCTGGTGCCTTTCGGCTAAATCTTTTTAGGGATTTGTGTTGAGGGGATCATGGATCTTTTCCTTGATGCAAGGCTCTCTCTTATATAGTGATGCTCCACGGACTGGGCTTTCACTTGAGTGGCAAGCAATAAATCACCCAATTGAAGTCTACTTTCTCCTTTCTTGAAATCCTTCTTAAATTGGGTTTGCTGAGAATCCTTATTTATTTTTAACTTGATCTCCTTCAGCCTATGGGAAATACTTTCCCAATTTCTGACTGAAATCTCCTTGATTCTCATGGATAATAATTGGTTTCCTGCTTGATGTGGGGCTTGCATTAATCTTTCCCGGTTCTCTCTTGATTTAGTCACTAATATGCTTTTCACCTTTATGCACATAGGCCCAACTCTCTTTCTTGGTCTTTTTGCACAAAATGGGTCCAAGCACTACCTTACCCGCTTTGGATGACATCTTTTCCAGCCATCCATTAACTCTTCTCCAGACACAATCTTTGACAGAAGTGAAAATGTCTATCTTCTTCTTCCCAATCAAAGTAGGCAATCCTAGATATTGCTCATGACAGTCTACCACCGGAATCCCAAGGGTATGAGCCAAATAATCTTTTAGCTGAATGAAAGCATTTGGACTACAATAGATGGCGGACTTATGCAAATTAATCTTTTGACCTGCAACTTCTTCATACACATTGAAAATTCTAAGCAAAGTTTCACAGACATCCCAAGTGACCTCTAGAAAAAGCAGGCAATCATCAGCAAAAAAGAAATGAGAAATAGTCGGTGCTGGTCGCAACTGAGATACCAGTTAGCTGTTGTTCATTAACTGCTTCACGAATCGACGCTGAGAAACCTTCCGTACACATTAAGAAAAGGTAAGGAGAAAGAGGACAGCCTTGTCTGAGTCCTCTTTCCGGCCTGAAATAACTTAACGGTTGACCTTTCCACAGGATAGAAAAGGATGTAGTAGTGAGACAGCCCATTATACGTGCAACCCATACATGAGCGAATCCCAACCGAAGCATCATTCCTTCTAGAAATATCCATTCAACACAATCATAGGCTTTGGCCATATCAAGTTTGATTGCCATAGAGAACCTGTTACCCATATTCATATGCTTCACTTTATGCATCAATTCGAAACCCATCATCACATTATCCATGATGTTCCGCCCTGGAACAAAAGCACTATGTGTAGGCTGAATAACGGATGGGAGAAGCAACTTTAATCTATTAGCAAGAGTTTTCGCTACTAGCTTGTACAAAATTGTGCATAGGTTGATTGGACGAAATTCATTAAGATATTTCGGTTGTTGGACTTTGGGAATCAAAGATAATAATGTATGGTTAAAGCGCTGGACACTTTCTCCCCCATTAAGAATTTTCAAACAAACTGTTGTAACATCATCACCAAGTAGATCCCAGTACCTTTGGTAGAAAAGAGCTGGCATGCTATCTGTACCTGGAGATTTTGTTGCCGGCATCTGGCGCAAAGCTCGTTCTAGATCTGTTCTAGTGAACGGTTGCAGCAAAATATCATTCATTGAAGCTGTAGCACAAGGCTCTACCAAAGATAGAATACGATCCAAATGAATTCCCCCCATTTCGGAGAATAGATTACTAAAATATTGACAGAACAACTAGCCAATAGAATCAGCATTAGTATGCCATTGTCCTGATACATCTAAAATACCAGAGATTGCATTGGTTTTCCGACGTGTATTGGCTTGTGCATGGAAATACTTAGTATTTCGATCCCCTTCTTTTAACCATGTAACCCTTGACCTCTGTCTCCAGAACACTTCTTCTTGTTCTAACAATTTATCCAATTCATTCTGTAATCGCTTATATCATGGAAATAACGAGACAATTGGCCAGAACTCTGAATATCTGCCATTTCACATTTGACTTTCTTGAGCTTGATCCGAAAATGTCCAAAACAGTCGCACTCCAATGTTGGAGCGCCTCAGCACATTTGTTCAAACCTGTCACAATTGTGTCCTCCGAGTCGGACCGCGAACCCCAAGCATCCTTGATTACCTCTGCACTTCCCAAATCACTTACCCATATCTCCTCAAATTGAAACCTTCTCCGCTTTCTGGACTAAGCTTCAGTTAACTGATGTTCTGTAAACACCTCAAAGAATAAGGGTAAATGATCAGAAATCAAATTATTGAGATGATGACAATAAATATGCGGAAAAGCCTGGTGTAAATCCGCATTTGATACTCCCCGGTCAAGTCGAGCTTCTGCCAGGGCCGCATTCCCCCACGTCGACGCCCAAGTAAAGTCAGGACCAACAACCGGAATAGAGGATATATTACAATCAGAAAGAGCTTGTCGGAATTGCTCAATTTGGCAAGGCGGCCTAGGACGTTGCCCATTGAATTCTGATGCAAATTCCACCCCATTGAAATCTCCTATAACCAGCCATGCTTGCTTGTGAATCATTAATTCTGCACAAGAAATCCCAAGAGTGTTTTCTCAACTCTGTTCGAGGGTTACCATAAAACCCAGTTAATCAAAATTGAGGATTAACCGAAGAAGAAATCAACACATCTATATGTCCCTGTTAGGATCACAATTGTAATTAGGGAGTTGTTATAATGCTGTTAGTTTGTTAAGAGGTTGCTAGTCGCACGTGCTGTTGAATATGCTTCCCTGTTAAATAGGGAGCTCCTTGAGTATTGTATGGGGTTGTTGAAAAGTAAATGAAAGTTAGTTGTTCTGTTCTCTCTAGTGTTCTTGTTGCTGCGATTGTGTAGGTGAAGATTAGGGTCATAACAGTCCCACCGAAGAACTCAAAATAGTAAGATGCAAATTTGGATTCCAAAGAAGAAGTAAGCCACCCCCAAGACCACTCGCCCAACAAAAGTACATTGACAAGTTCCTAAACTTCGACACGCCTGCTCCATTTGTGCCGTCGACATCTTTGTTTCTTGTAAGAACACCACATCAGGTTTGTAGTCCTTCACAATATCCTTAAGTGCACGACACTTATCAGGGTCCACCAGGCCTCTAATATTCCAACTAATGAGTCTCATGACTTGATCTGCCAAACATAAGAAAAAGTGGATAAAACCCAGCCCAATTAATTAAAAAAAACGTACAAAAAAAAAAAACAAAAGTTAAAGGGGAATTGGCAAAAATAGGCTGATAGCCAAACCCATTTGCCAAAATCTCCGGTCAGCCAATATTGTGCTAAAAATAGGCAAAATTTTTGCCTAATTGCAGAGGAGAAGCCCTTCACAATTCCCTTTTTCCCTCCGACGAACCTCCCTCCATTCTACCTTTTCTGGTCACCAATTGATGACCACCCCAACCACAAAAAGTTCCCTCTCGACCTCAAGAATATATTCCCAAAGTTTCGGAGTCAGAAACGGCGTAAAACGCCGCTTGTAAAACCAAACGTAAAACTGAACCGCCGGAGTTCTCGCCGCCGTCGCTAACTTTCCGGCCACTTGCTCCATTTAGAACCACCTGAACTAGCTTCCCAACATCCTCAAGCACACTCCCACCAAGTTTCAACTCCAAATCCCAAGCGGTTTGCCGCCGGCAAACGAAAACGTTTTGATCTGGTTTTTGCCAAAAACCATCGGACAAACCTCCCTCCGTTCTACCTTTTCCGGTCACCAATTGACAACGACCCCAACTACAAAAAGTTCCCTCTTGACCTCAAGAATATATCCCCAAAGTTTCGGAGTCAGAAACGGCGTGAAATGCTGCCAGTGAAACCAAACGCAAAACTAAGCCGCCGGAGTTCTCGCCGCTGTCGCTAATTTTCCGGCCACTTTCTCCGTTCGGAACCACCTGCACTAGCTTCCCAGCATCCTTGAGTACACTTCCACCAAGTTTCAACTCCAAATCCCAAGCGGTTTGCCGCCGGCAAATGAAAACGTTTTGATCTGGTTTTTGCCAAAAACCATCCGACAAACCTCCCTCCGTTCTACCTTTTCTGGTCACCAATTGACGACGACCCCAACTACAAAAAGTTCCCTCTTGATCTCAAGAATTATCTCCAAAGTTTCAACCCCAATTCCCAGCGGTTTGCCACTAGTGAACGAAAACGTCTTCAGTGAAGTTTGGAGAAGAAGCAGAGGGGACAATGTGAATACTATTACGAGACTAAGAGACTATGGGGGACTATGGCCGCACTATGAGGGACTATGAACGCGTTGGTGAATTACAAATAATCTGTACTCGAAATATTATGAGGGACTATGAGGAACTATGGCCGCACCATGGGGGCACTATGAGGGGCTATGAACATTTTGATGAATTACAACGATTCTATACTCGAAAGACTATGAGGGACTATGGGCGCACTATATACCCAGGGATTGAACAGCAAAGGACTACGACTACACTATGATAAACTACAATCGCACTATGGTGGACTACGATAACACTACGGTAGACTACGAACACACTATGATGGATTACGACCATACTTTGAGTGCTCAAGGATTCACTTGCAAAATTACTGTAGCATTTTTCCTAGTGAAGCACTAATCGCTGTCCGCTGCCTATTTTAGAAAATAAGTTTCCCCATGGGCCTATTTTAGCCAATTCCCCAAAGGGAAATTATCTGTTCTGTCACTTTGAGCGGGGCTTCATTCCAATTTGTCCATGGGCAGCGGGCTGTTCTGTGAGCAGCCAATATACTGTGCAAATTTTGCAAATATGCCCCTCATATTTAATGGCATTTTTGCTGACCAAATCCCTCATACTATCATAAAATCATTTTTGCTTTCAACCTTAAGAACGGCTGCCTCTCTCTCTCTCTCTCTCTCTCTCTCTCTCTCTCTCTCTCTCTCTCTCGCTGTGCTCGACCAGATGAACCAGGGGATCCAATCTTTCTTGACTGTTTCTCCTTCCCAATTGGCTGTTGAGAGTTAGGAAGAGTCAAGACACCCAAAAGCAATGATTACAAGGATAGGTTTCAGATTTTACTTTGGATTAAGCTTGGGGATGGGTATAAATGGTGAGTTGATCTCTGAAGACTGTGGATAAGCAAAAATCACGGAAAGAACAAAGGAATTCGAGGAAGAGGGTAGAGAATTCGAGGTAAAGCTTCAAAGGTATAATTTTGTGATTTTGAGGTCAATTATTATTGAGTTTAGTAGGGTTTTGGTGTGTTTATTTTATACTCGCAAGTGCACGAGTCGTATTGTAGTACGGATATGCAAGTACGAGGTGGATCCCACGAGGAATTATAGAGTTAATCTGAATACAACTTATTACTTATGCACCTATTAAAATAGTACACTATAAAAAGAAACTTGTTTGTTGGTTGTGATGTGAACATGTGCAAAATGAAATTAACATAAATTTAAATGCCGAGTGTGCAAAAGTAATCAAAGAAATTAGAGAGAAGAGATCAAGGAATCAATGGAAGAAAGACTAGGACTTCGATTTCACCATAACAATGTGATTCTATGCCTTTAGATATCTTAAGATAAAGATTCAATTTAGTTTTCTAAGATTCGTTCTTATCTACTGTATGAGAAGCCATTTTTTGTGGTCATTCTTAAGTTTCCTTATTTTGCCCCCTAGTCATTTTTTGTGATCAAGTTTGCAAATAAGAACTCATTAAGTACAAGAAGAACTTTTAAGAACCAAGAGTGTTTAGGCATTTTTTGTGCTTCAACATTTTCTCATTCATTCACTAGAGCGACATAAGATTACCCATTTTTTGTGGCCTAATCTTATCTCATATATGCAAATCAATTAAAGGTGATCAATCAATAAATGAGTGCATAATATCATGAAGATCAATGAATGAAATTAGAAACTTGAATTGATATGAACTTGTTATTTAAGGCATAGAATCTTTATGTATAGGCTACATCGAAATCCTAGATATGAATTTAGCTCTCCATAGTGCAAGTAAGCATCTTTAAATTATACAATACAACAAGCATAATTGAAAGAAGTCATCGTATGTGGAAGGCTATGATGAACAGTAGCTGTGATGGAATAATGATGAACGGAAGATGTGGTGGAATGCTCCTCTCTCAAGCTTAACTCACCTTCTTTGTGTTTCTTATCTTCTCAAGTGTTTGAAGATATGAACCTTGAATTGGTGTGTGAATTCATGTGAAAACTTGTGTCTTGATGAGAGGTCCTAAGCCTTCTTTATATAGGGTATGAAAGTTGAAGTAGATGGCAATGCTTATTTTACCAAACTCCTTCATCTAATCATCTTCATCTAATCATCTTCATCTAACCATCTTCATCTAATCATCTTCATCTAACTTTCTCATAGATGTCATTACTCTCAAAATGGGCTGGTTGGGCTTGAAACACCAGAATTTGTTTGCCAATTTTCGGAGTAA
The DNA here is from genome assembly GCA_033992175.1 of Spiraea crenata. Classification (NCBI taxonomy): domain Eukaryota; kingdom Viridiplantae; phylum Streptophyta; class Magnoliopsida; order Rosales; family Rosaceae; genus Spiraea; species Spiraea crenata. The sequence continues at coordinate 28,727 of JAVBHV010000088.1, read as the reverse complement.
AATTGGGCCATGAACTTGGGCCTCCGAACATGGGCTGTGTTTATCGCGCGAACCGAACAGTCCTCAGTAAAATGGGCATAACTTGCACCTCAGGGCTTGGATTAGCAAACCGTAAAATGTTACGGTTAGGTAACATCTGTATCTTTCTAGCAAGCTAAGCCACATCATCTGGTTCTTCCTGTGGTCCATTTTATATCCGATATTGTGACACCATTGTGCAGAAACTGCAGTTTTAATTTGAAATTTCCCTTATGTTGAATATTCCTGCACACTTGCACAAAATGGGTTAAATGCAACCAGTTTGTGCTCAAAACACTATCAATAATATAGAATTGGGTTGTATAAACAGAGTATAAATGTGAGTGATCAAATACCCCCAAACCTAGTTTTTGCTAGTCCTCGAGCAAACTGTGAAAGAAAAACAAGCCATAACACACAACAAAAATAATAACATGAAATTTAAAGGAATGCTACTTTCGTAAGCGATACGATTGCACTGAGCATGTGCAACAAGCCTTAAAACCCCTAGGTGTCCCTAGTAGGAGGAGTTGTGTCTCCTAAGGGTTTACCTAAGTACGATACCCACAAACGCTTTCTGAAAACAAATTTATTAGAGCAATTAATGAATTAATAGAAACCAAACTGTGCACAATCATACATTCAAAACTAATGAGCTGCCCATATGAATCAATTGCATCATAGTGAAATCTGAACTGCCGCTACTCATAGAATTATCATATATAGACAAAATTAGAATAATACAGTATAACAGCGCAAATAGTTCACACCTTATTCTCAAGATAGCATAGATTACAAAGCAAGTTCCAATTCTGAAAAATAGCCAAAGTCAATCCTAAGCAAATGCAATCCAGTCCAGCATGTTTCAAATCAGCTTACCCCTTGCTCACAAGATATACACTCGAATTTTGCACTCAAGTGTTTATGGTTACTAGTCTACGCTCAAAAGGTCATTACATGAAGTATCTACCATAAGCTTGCATATTGACCAATCTCCATAAATCAAGAATTCTCAGATCAAGTAGGCCTTTCTTTTTGTTGTAATGGGCTTAGGGTCATGGCTAAGGAAAAAGGTTAGGATATGACAAAGATTCACTGGTATGGATAGAGCATAATATTGAAGTAAAGATATATGCTCGCATAAAGACATATACGCGAGCCTAGAAAAATTTAAGCACTGAACTTCATTTTCAAAGGGCAGATTTCAATTTGTTGGCCCTAACTTCATTTTACACATTTACACTCCTTGAAACTCCATGAATCAACATCTTTTTCTTTTTCTTTTTTTTTTCTTTTTTTTTTTTTTTAACAATATGTATTTCTTTCTCAAGCTCCATTCAACAGAGAAATTCCCCCAAACCTGAATTAGTCAACCACGTAAAAAAGACATCATATCTTATTACAAGTATTTACCAGTGAATCAGGTAAGGTAATGTGTTTGAGCTTTCAAGGTAAGTCAATATGGTTTCAAGAAAGAATTGGCTTATTTAGGCTCAAGAAGTTTACTAAGGAATAAATTTAGGACACAGGTAGATATGGCTAAGGTGATGAAATTCTAATACCTACAATCACTTCTGAGAAGTTGTAGTTCTTGATAAAATGTTCCGAAGGGTCTCCAGCAAGTTCTAGAGATGCACAACATGTAAGATAGCACACATGAATAAGAAAGAGTATGAAAGAGGCATACACTTTGTATATATAGGCTCAAAAACTCGTATGGATGAGGGTTTAACCAGGTTTAGCATGCTGTGCTGTTTCACATTTAATTAGTATAAACAAAGTCTATTATACCAAATCAGGTCTGCATGTTAGATATATGCTATCAAAAGAATAAATAGGTACTGCACACATTATCATACTTTTCTCACTCAAATCATGTTATATCAAATCCTGTTCAATTTGTACCAACACATTAATATGCTAGCAGTATGTGGTGTAATGTGAATATGGCAACATAACATATACATCTTTACCAGTAAGCTAAATCAATACAAACAAATTCAAGCAAATTTTTTTTTTTTTTTTTTTAACAAACAACAAACTGAAATTTAATACCCCCAAACCGAAACCAAACATTGTCCTCAATGCTTACAAACTCCAGATATATATACAGTGAACAAAATCACGCTTAAATCTATAGAGCAAAAAACATGAAAAGATGTACCTGGCGTTTTGCTAGGCGCTTCGAAGTCCGAGCATTTGCACTAATTGCGCCTGCCATCTGCTGTCTGCTGTCTCGGACCGGGTTAAATGCAGGTTTAAAAAGGTAAATCCGGGTAAGATTTTTTTTTTTTTTTTTTTTTTTTTCCGTAGGCTGTGTCAGGGTTCTGCATTCTATATATATATGGTTTTGATGTTTTGTGCCTCACACATCCTCCCCTTATGGCTCCATGTCCAAACACTCCTCTAGATCTAAGTCTGAGACTTTCTTTGAGTTCATCATCATACTCTGATCCGCCATCATCATCAGACTCTGATCCGCTACCTCCAGCCCCACCTCCATCACCAAACTCTGATCCACCATCTCCAAATGCAGTTACCATTGCAGCCTTACCACCATTGACAACTGCGTCATCTGCAATGACAATTGTGCCACCTGCAATTCCAACAGGAATACCAATACCAACATTTTCGAAAACTGTGTCATCTGCAATCCCAACAGGAATACCAATACTAACCACTTCGACAACTGTGTCACCTGCAATTCCAACAAAAATGGCAGCACCAGCTGCAGTTCCACCTGCAGCACCGTCCGCCGTGCAGTCACTGCTGGAGGTGTGGTCATATAGGGATATGCGGTCACTAGAAGCTAGGAGAGCACTTGCACAGTTGTCTGATGAGCAGGTCATTCAGCAAACCACACAGCTGCTTACCCAACTTTCATTTGCTACTGCAATTTTGGGACAGCGTCTCAGGACTCGTGGAGCAGAGGTGGAAGGCCTAAAGAGGAAAGCGGCGCGGCTGCAGGCAGAGGTAAGGCACTGGAAGAATAAAGCAAAATGACTCCAGCTGAGCGTGGATCAGCGAGCAGAGAAGTTGGCCTAGCTTTGGAAAAAAATCATCTTTGAAGTGTTTGCTCTACCGTTTCTTTTTCCTTTTTCTTTTTTTTTTTTTTTTTTTTTTTTGTGTGTTTTTTTTTTTTTTTTTAATGCAATTTCCTTTTCTGTCATGATCCTAGGTAAAAAAAATCAATGCTTAATCATAAAGGCAACAACAATTAAGTTAGCTAAAATTTATTCAAGAATAAACACACAAAGCGTAAATCACACAATTAAATGGAAATGGAAATAAGAAGAATACAAAACCTGATTGGGTTGCCTCCCAAAAGCGCTGTAGTTAACGTCTAGGCAAGACGCATTGCCTCCCAACTAAGAGGTGTTGAACTCCATGATATCAACATCTTGCCCTTGCAGTGCATCCAAGTACGGTTTCAATCGATGACCATTGACCTTAAAAATTGATCCGTCCTTTAAGTTCTCAATTTCAATAGCCCCATGTGGAAAAACTTGCAATACACGAAATGGACCTGTCCATCTAGACTTCAGCTTTCCTGGAAAGAGATGCAACCTAGAGTTGTACAGCAACACTTTCATGCCTTGTGTGAATTCCTTCCTTTGAATGGATTTGTCATGGTAGAGCTTGGTCCTCTCCTTATAGATTCTTGCATTCTCATATGCTTCATTTCGGATCTCCTCAAGTTCATTCAATTGTAGCTGCCTTGCTTCTCCAGCTTTCTTGAGATCAAAATTAAGTCTCTTGATTGCCCAGTATGCTTTATGCTCTAACTCCATAGGTAAGTGACAAGCCTTGCCAAAGACAAGTCGGTATGGACTCATCCCAATGGGAGTTTTGTATGCTGTTCGGTATGCCCATAATGAATCGTTTAACTTTACCGCCCAATCCTTCCTGGTAAAATTAACTGTCTTCTCCAGAATTCTCTTAATTTCTCTGTTGCTGACCTCAACTTGGCCAGAAGTCTGAGGGTGGTACGCCGTCGATCTCCGATGTGTGATGTTGTACTTCTTCAGCAATGCCTCAAACGGTTTGTTGCAAAAATGACTACCACCATCACTGATGATAGCTCTCGGTGTTCCAAACCTTGCAAAAATAACATCCTTCAAAAAATTCAGCACAACTCGAGAATCATTAGTCCTGGTGGCAATTGCCTCCACCCATTTGGACACATAATCAACAGCTACAAGTATATAACTATAGCCAAAAGATGAAGGGAAAGGACCCATGAAATCAATACCCCACACATCAAAAAGTTCAATTACTAGGATATTGTTCAGTGGCATCATGTTCCTCCGGCCAATTGTTCCTGTTCTTTGGCACCTATCACACTTAACACAAAAATTAAATGCATCTTTGAATATTGAAGGCCAAAAGAAACCGGATTGCAAAATTTTAAGAGCAGCCTTTTTAGCACCAAAATGTCCTCCACATGCTAAGTCGTGACTGAATTTAAGAATACTCTCTTGTTCAGTTTCAGGAACACATCGTCTTATGATTTGATCAGGGCAATGTTTGAACAAATAAGGCTCATCCCAAAAGTAATGCTTAATGGTGGCAAAGAATTTCTTTTTATCCTGTGAGGTGAGTTCATTTCTAATAACGCCACAAGCCAAATAATTAACAATATCCGCATACCATGGCTCAACTTCTCTTGCAGAAAAGAGTTGCTCATCAGGAAATGACTCAGCAATAGGGACAATACTATCACTTTGTCTAGTCTCATCCACAATGCGAGATAAATGATCAGCTACAACGTTTTCACTCCCTTTCTTGTCCTTAATTTCCAAGTCAAATTCCTGCAACAAGAGAATCCACCTAATTAGACGAGGTTTTGCATCATTTTTAGTTAACAAATACCTTAAAGCTGCATGGTCAGAATACACAACAACTTTAGATCCGATGAGATACGATCTAAATTTTTCCAATGCAAAAACTACTGCAAGTAACTCTTTTTCGGTGGTGGAGTAATTGAGTTGAGCATCATTGAGAGTACGACTGGCATAATGAATGACATGCGACTGCTTATTCACTTTTTGACCTAGAACTGCACCAATAGCATAGTCAGATGCATCACACATTAATTCAAATGGATATGACCAATTTGGTGGTGCCATAATAGGAGCTGCAGTTAATTCCTGTTTCAATCTCTGAAAGGCAACTAGGCATTTATCATTGAAGTTAAACTCAACATCTTTAGCCAATAGATCACATAATGGTCGTGTTATCTTAGAAAAATCTTTAATAAATCTTCGATAAAAACCAGCATGACCTAAGAAACTACGCACACCTTTTACCGAAGTAGGAGGTGGTAGCTTTGCAATAACATCTATTTTAGCCTTATCAACTTCAATACCTTTATCAGAAATTATATGCCCTAAAACAATGCCTTGTCTTACCATAAAATGACTCTTCTCCCAACTAAGAGTGAGGTTTGTCTCTTCACACCTTTTTAGCACTAAGCATAAATTATCAAGACAATTATCAAATGAATTTCCATAAACAGAAAAATCATCCATAAAAATCTCAATAAACCTGTCAGTCATGTCGGAGAAAATAGACATCATGCATCTTTGGAAAGTGGCTGGAGCATTACAAAGTCCGAAGGGCATTCTTCGATATGCAAAAGTACCAAATGGACATGTAAAGGTTGTCTTTGCTTGGTCCTCCGGTGCAATTGGTATTTGATTATAACCTGAAAAGCCATCCAAGAAACAATAGTAAGGATACCCTGCCAAACGTTCAAGCATTAAATCAATGAAGGGTAAAGGAAAATGGTCTTTTCTACTGGCAGCATTAAGTTTCCTGTAATCAATGCACACACGCCACCCAGTAGTCATCCTTGTTGGTACCAGCTCATCATCTTCATTCTTCACAACTGTTATTCCTGACTTCTTCGGGACAACATGAATCGGACTTACCCATTTGCTATCTGAGATAGGGTAGATAATACCAACATCAAGAAGCTTTAAGATCTCCGTACGTACAACATCCTTCATGTGTGGATTTAATCTTCTTTGTGGCTGGCGTGTGGGTTTGACATCCTCTTCCATCAAAATTCTATGCATGCACATCGATGGGCTAATCCCTCTTATGTCAGCAATGGTCCACCCTATGGCTGACTTGTGTTCTCTCAACACCGTTAGTAACTTTTCTTCCTGCAAAGGTGAAAGATCAGAAGCTATAATTACTGGGAGTGTATCATTTTCACCTAGAAAAGCATATTTAAGAGTTTCTGGTAATTGTTTAAGCTCAAGTTTAGGTGCAGAAACAATGGACGGAACATGTCTGAGATCTGAAGGTTCCAGAGATAATGTAGGAGTGTCTGGGGGACATGGGTGCGGGCTGTCCAATGTGGCAATGATATCCAAGACCTCCTCATCATCATTTTGATCGTCTCCCAATGTCAGAGCTGCACCTAGTGCATTTTGTGCTTCTTCCTGTAAGAAATGAGAGGAAACAAGAGAATCCAATGCATCTACTGTAAAACAATCATGTGAACTAGAAGGTAGTGATAAGGAATCAAACACTTTGAATTTCACAGTTTGCTCTAGGACTGTCATGGTGAAAATCCCATTCTTTACATCGATCAAAGTGTTTGCAGTTGCCATGAATGGTCTTCCCAACAAAATAGGCAGCTCACGATCATGTATGGGGGAATCATCCATATCTAGCACTACAAAATCTGCAGGCACAATTAGTTTATCAACTTGAACTAAAATATCTTCCACTATACCTCTTGGATATTTGATAGATCGATCAGCAAGTTGTAAAGTCATTGTGGTCTTCTTTACTTCCCCCAAACCTAATTGAATGTACACCGAATATGGCATCAAGTTGATACTTGCTCCCAAATCTAGCATTGCCTTCTCTGCCTTCTTGTTTCCCACTGTGATGTCAATGGAAAAACTTCCTGGATCCTTCAATTTAGGAGGTAACTTTCTTTGAAGAACTGCACTCACATTTTCTGAAACCATTACTTTCTCATGAGGTTCGTATTTACGCTTATGCGTGCTCAATTCCTTGAAAAATTTTCCATAAGCAGGCATGTTTTTAATTACATCAAGCAAAGGCAAGTTAACATTCACTTTGGAAAGTATGTCAAAGATTTCAGAAAATGACTTATCCTTTTTATTTTGATTTAGTCGGCCCGGAAAAGGAATTGGAGGGACATAAGGTTTCTGAGACTTATGGAATGTGAATGACTCGGACTTGTGCTCCACTTCTGAAGGTGAAGCTTGTCCAAATTGCACAACAGGTTCGGTATTGCTACTAGAAGCAATCTTCTCAGCCTCATTTGAGTCCTGAAGTCCTCCTGCATTCATATTTGAATCATCAGTATTTTCTTGGTTAATTTTATTATCAACTATCTTACCACTTCGTAGTACTGTGATTGCTTTAGCTTGCTCCGATTGGCTTGGGAATTTTCCCACTTCTTTGTGACGCAACGCATCTGCAAGTTGGCCAACTTGGATTTCAAGCTTTCCCAAGGATGCCAAAGTTTGGTTCAGCTTCGCTTCTTGATCTGTAAGAGATGTGTCGTGCCTATCCATTCTAGCTCTGCTTTCCTGCACAAACAATTTCAACGAATCTTCCAAAGAAGAGCTGGAAGAGCTTTTTGTTTGAAAATGTGGATTCAATTGATTTTGGGGATTGCTCCATGACAAATTGGGGTTATTCCTTGAGTTGAAATTATTATTTGAGTAATAATCATTTCTTGGCCTTGAATTATATGAATTCATCATATTAGCTTGTTCTTGAGAATATCCTGGAAAATCAAGACTAACAGGACAAGACTGAGTAGCATGACCAGAATTATTAGAATGAGAACAAACCTCAACCTGTGCCACAGAATTGGCACGTCCGCAGAGCATAGCATCCAACTTTTTGCTTAGGGTTGCAAGTTGTCTTGCCATATCATCATCTCGGCTAAGCTCGTGCATTCCAGAACGCTTGCCTCGAGCATCTCTTTGCTGTGAATTGGATCCAAGCATCTCATAGATCTCGTAGGCCTCCTGGGGAGATTGTTTGAACATCGTTCCTCCAGCTGCATTATCTGCAATTGATTGACACTGTTGAGTTAAACCGTCATAAAAAAATTGTATCTGCAACTCTAAAGTGTAATCATGATGAGGGCATTGAAGTAGAAGCATTTTAAATCTCTCCCATGCTTCATCGAATGGTTCACCATCAGCTTGAGCAAATGAGGAAATTTGTCGTCTGAAAGCTCCTGTCTTCTGATGTGAATAAAACTTTCCCATGAACTTGTTGTAGATTGCTTCCCATGTATTGAGTGATCCTGGTGCAAGTGACATTAGCCATAATTTAGCCTTATCCTTGAGTGTATATGGGAAACATCGCAGTTTAAGTTGACCTTCATTCACCCCATGCAAAGGAAAAGTACTAACAGTAGCATAAAATTCCTTAATGAAACTTAAAGGATCTTCGTTAGCTAATCCATAAAAAGATGGAAGCATATTGAAATGTAAGGATTTTAGCTCATAGTTTCGTGCTGCTGGTGGAAGCACAATGCATGATGGAGATGTAGGAATGACTGGACGGGCAAATTCCTCCAAGGGACGGTTTTCCTCATCGGCCATCTCGTCGATGTTTTCTTCTTCTGCAATTGTCGTGTAACCTCTACTTGAATCGGATTCAAAATCTGATTCGTTCTCAGTTGGTTCCTTTCTTTTGCGTAAGATGCCTTCGATGTTGTCAACTAAAGAAAACACTTCTCCTTCTTGTGATCGAAGTCCTTGCATTCACTACCTGGGGTAAAATGAAACAAATTAAGTAAAACAAAAATGCATATAAACAAGTTATACTAAAAGAAACTCTAATATATTCCCCGGCAACGGCGCCAAAAACTTGGTGTGTTTATTTTATACTCGCAAGTGCACGAGTCGTATTGTAGTACGGATATGCAAGTACGAGGTCGATCCCACGAGGAATTATAGAGTTAATCTGAATACAACTTATTACTTATGCACCTATTAAAATAGTACACTATAAAAAGAAACTTGTTTGTTGGTTGTGATGTGAACATGTGCAAAATGAAATTAACATAAATTTAAATGCCGAGTGTGCAAAAGTAATCAAAGAAATTAGAGAGAAGAGATCAAGGAATCAATGGAAGAAAGACTAGGACTTCGATTTCACCATAACAATGTGATTCTATGCCTTTAGATATCTTAAGATAAAGATTCAATTTAGTTTTCTAAGATTCGTTCTTATCTACTGTATGAGAAGCCATTTTTTGTGGTCATTCTTAAGTTTCCTTATTTTGCCCCCTAGTCATTTTTTGTGATCAAGTTTGCAAATAAGAATTCATTAAGTACAAGAAGAACTTTTAAGAACCAAGAGTGTTTAGGCATTTTTTGTGCTTCAACATTTTCTCATTCATTCACTAGAGCCGACATAAGATTACCCATTTTTTGTGGCCTAATCTTATCTCATATATGCAAATCAATTAAAGGTGATCAATCAATAAATGAGTGCATAATATCATGAAGATCAATGAATGAAATTAGAAACTTGAATTGATATGAACTTGTTATTTAAGGCATAGAATCTTTATGTATAGGCTACATCGAAATCCTAGATATGAATTTAGCTCTCCATAGTGCAAGTAAGCATCTTTAAATTATACAATACAACAAGCATAATTGAAAGAAGTCACCGTATGTGGAAGGCTATGATGAACAGTAGCTGTGATGGAATAATGATGAACGGAAGATGTGGTGGAATGCTCCTCTCTCAAGCTTAACTCACCTTCTTTGTGTTTCTTATCTTCTCAAGTGTTTGAAGATATGAACCTTGAATTGGTGTGTGAATTCATGTGAAAACTTGTGTCTTGATGAGAGGTCCTAAGCCTTCTTTATATAGGGTATGAAAGTTGAAGTAGATGGCAATGCTTATTTTACCAAACTCCTTCATCTAATCATCTTCATCTAATTATCTTCATCTAATCATCTTCATCTAATCATCTTCATCTAACCATCTTCATCTAATCATCTTCATCTAACCATCTTCATCTAATCATCTTCATCTAACTTTCTCATAGATGTCATTACTCTCAAAATGGGCTGGTTGGGCTTGAAACACCAGAATTTGTTTGCCAATTTTCGGAGTAAAATTGGGCCATGAACTTGGGCCTCCGAACATGGGCTGTGTTTATCGCGCGAACCGAACAGTCCTCAGTAAAATGGGCATAACTTGCACCTCAGGGCTTGGATTAGCAAACCGTAAAATGTTACGGTTAGGTAACATCTGTATCTTTCTAGCAAGCTAAGCCACATCATCTGGTTCTTCCTGTGGTCCATTTTATATCCGATATTGTGACACCATTGTGCAGAAACTGCAGTTTTAATTTGAAATTTCCCTTATGTTGAATATTCCTGCACACTTGCACAAAATGGGTTAAATGCAACCAGTTTGTGCTCAAAACACTATCAATAATATAGAATTGGGTTGTATAAACAGAGTATAAATGTGAGTGATCAGTATGTGGGTGTGGGGGAGGTGGGTGTGTTGTTTTTTTTTTTTTTTTTGAATTTTTTGGTGGGGTATATATTAGTGTAGAAGGTAGGTTGGGGGGGGAAGGGGGGAGTTTTTAAGGTCCCCACGCCCTGTTTTGTGCACTCTTTTTTCTTAGTGTCCGGCTCCGTTTGTGATGTTTTCTATATAGAATCGAAGTATACATAACAAGGATCGCAGCGCACCTGATTTCGTGGTTTTTGGTTAAGTTTTGATAGGTTAAAAGGGTGTTTCGAAACTGATGTTTGTAACTGCAGAAATCTAGAAATTTTGGCAGATTATGAATAGTAACCGAGTGGGATAAGCTTACTTGTTATTTTGGTTTGGTGTTGATTTTTACTTAATTATTTGTTCCTTTGGCCAAATTCAAGAGGTGTCTGAGGTCTTGGAAGATACACTTGAGTACACTAAATCGCTTTTGAGGTAGGGGGTTCTATTAGAGAGTTTTACTAATTTTCTTGCAATTTACAGTTTTCTTATATGTTCACAATAGTTGGTTGTGAGCTGATTTCTTGTGCTTGATTATGTTCATGTAATTGTTACTTTTCCAGCCACTTATACTGGTATCATTTCTTATGTATTGATGGGTTAGCTGAATTTGATGAGTACCGTTCGAATTTGAGCAAATTTAACGGTAGATTGTAAATTATAATTGGTTTTACTTTGAGTAAATTTTGGTTTTGAATATTGAGGTTGACAGTTACACATGAATTCCCTGGACTTGTATAGAAGAAAAAATAAACAAGAAGGTTTACTTTTGTTCTTTTGGTTTCATTAATGGGTTTGTTTTTATAAAGTTATTGTTTATGAATTGATATTTCAGTATATACGTATATGACTATCAGATTATTCGTAATGCCTAGTACACCTAGTCGCACACAGTACTTTACATATATTTTAGTACACGGACTACGGCCGTAGGACACAGCTTTCACGTGATTGTGCACCAAGCGCCGAAGACCCCACTTGCTAGCTATACATTCCGGTGCACAGCTTGCCCTGACGCCTATCCAGGGTATTGTAGGTGGCTCCTTTCAGCTTTCACATGATCGTAGGTACTTGGGGTTTTTTTTATGTATATGTACACAGCTTCACCCTGCGGATTACCGAGGGTGTCGTATGTGCTTGACCAAAGGTGTACAGGATATACTGGTTCGTTCATCCTATTTTTCCTTTTTATAGTGTAAGTGTCTTGCAAAAATGTCGTTTGTGTCCGGGAACAGTGGGAGCGAGAGTTCAAGCTCGGTTTGAGAGGTCCAACCCTTGGACTTTGCCCCGCTCCAAGTTATTTATCCGGAGGATGACCAGGCCCGGGAGGAGGTTGGGAGCACCGAAGTGCCCCCTCGAGAAGAGGCTGGGACGTCCAGCCCAAAGCATGGTGCCGGGAAGGACTTTGCCAGGGTCTACCGGGAGCGGCTGAGGGCGGAAGCGCTTGCCCGAGAGATGGCAGGGGAGAGTCCGGATGAGGAAATCCCGGAGGAGGAGGACGAGGGAGATGTCCCAGAGGACGAGGACGAGCAGGAGGATGATGGGGAGGGGGTGGAAGGTGTCCCGAAAGAGGAGGAGGATGTCCCGGAGGCCGTGCCTGTGCCGATTTCGGGCTCGAGAGGCAAGGGGAAACAGAAGGCCTAGTCCAAGAAGAGTTTGGCGTCTCCGACCGGGCATTGGATCGACCGGAGGCGGTTGGTCAATGAGATGACCGAGGAGAAACTGAGCCAACTGAGGGAGGACTATGGGATTCCGGACTTCATGAAGATGCGGGGTCCAAAGTACGATCCGTCAGGGTAGACGTTTTTCTCAAACCCGGAGGGTGGAGAGGCCCTGGTGTTTGCGGATGCCTTTGGATATGGGCTGCGGCTGCCCATCAATCCCTGGCTCCAGATGTTTCTGTACCGTGTCAATTTGGCACCGGCGCAGTTGGGTCGTCACAGTTGGGCCCGGTTGATAGCGACCTACATTCTGTTCATGGAATATGGTCGTGACGAGCCGACCTACAACCAGATCCGGACGATCTGGAACATAATGCCGTCCGGTTTCTACCAGGGCACGGTTTCGTTGACGTGCAATTTTGCGGTGCCCGGGGATGAGGAGGCACTGATGGTAGAAGCACACAAGAGGTTGGCGGCCGATCCGAGTAGGAGCTTGGGGGAGCATCGGACGGCAATCCTGAAGGACTTCCCGAAGTTCATCGCCGGGATACCCAATACCAACAAGTATTGGATGAGGTTCTTTTTTGCGTCCGGGTGGAGGGCTGCGCCCGGGGATGAGCCGCAGTATCCCGTCCGGTCGCAATGGGAATATGTGCCGACAGGTGTGTAGAGAGAGGATTTAGTCCTCATGTTTTTTTTTTCTTTTTTTTTTAACGCCGGAAACTAACAGTTGTGTTTTTCTGTTTCAGGCAAGAAGAAGAAACCGGTAGCTCAGGAATTTCCGTTGTCGACTGAGGAGGCGGCAGGAATTGAGGAATTGAGGTTGTTGCCTCGTGAACAGAGGCAGTTGGGGCATTTGTTGACTGAGGAGTTGCTGGTCGAACACAACTTTGTGATGGGTAAGAGTCGCTTTTGGGTTTTGTGTAATCGGAAATGAGTGACCGGAAATGATGACTTGACATTTGTTTATTGTGTAGCTGGAGGAGGCGGTGATCGCGCGCAGGGGAAGGGGAAGCAGGAGGGCCGGGAAGAGCGCTCGACCAAGGAGGCGCGGGCCAGCAAGGAAATGCACCCGAACAAGGCGGTGCGCTCGGGCCGGGAGGGTCTGCAGCCTGATGAGCCCTGGAGGTCTCACCAATCCCGGCAGCGTGCAGAGAAGCAGCCCGGAGGTAAGGAGGGTGGCCGGGAAGAAAAGGAGGCCGCTTGGCTCAAAGTCCCCAAGACGACGGGGAAGGGTGGTTCCTCCGGTGTCTGGGAGAAGGTTTCCGGCTCCGGCGAGAGGGGAGCTCTGGAGCCCCGGGAGTCGTGGGAGAAGCTCCCGGCCAAGGCTGCTGGGAAGCATCCGGCTGTGGCGGAGGTGGTTGAAGATGAAAGTCCGGAAGGGGAGATCCGGGGCGTCGACGAGGTCCCGGTCGTGACCACTTCGGCCGAGGAACAGGCCGGGGTTGGGGCCTCGACCCAAGAGCAAGCAACCGGGAATGAGCCAGCCGGAGAGCAACTAGCCGGGGAAGAAGCCGCAGCAGGGGATGTGCCCCCACCAGAAGAAGATTGATCCGGGGACCAGCAGTCCATTTTTTTTTTGTTGTTTATTTGATTTATGCCTTCGTTAAAGACAATACTATTTCCGGTTTGTAATAACATTGATCCGGCGCCATGGGGCGGTTTCTGGTATTGCCTTTTACTGTTATTTTGTGTGGATATTTACCGGCGCCAGTGTGGCTGTTTCCGGGTTTTAATAGATGCTTGTTGCTTATGTTTGTGTTTATTTTAACAAGTCTCTTGATCGAGACGATTGGCAGAGGGTGAAACCATCTCCTTGGTCAGAGTGAATGGTTTCGAGTAGGTGTTTCCGGGGCCAGTAAGCCGTCTGCTGGGTTTTGGTAAAGATTGCCCGGCTATTGTACTCCTTGTTCGGAGTGTCATAAAATAAACCATCGGGGACAGATATGCAAAAATACTCGGACTCCTTGTTCGGAGAGGGGTGATTTCATTCAAAAGATTTTTAACAAATGATTACGAACGATCTAAGGTTGCCGAGAGCAAGGCCGGGCAATTATAGAAATTAGGAATAATCACTTGTAAAAATACTTGAGGTGGTCCGCATTCCATGGGTGGCCGAGGGTTTGACCGTTGGAATCCCGGAGCTCGTAGGTTCCCCGTCGGCAGATCCGGGGGATCTCATAGGGGCCCTCCCAGTTGGGGCCAAGGGTGCCCTGTCGGCCGTCCTTGGTCATTGGGCTGACCTTTCTGAGGACCCAGTCCCCGATCTTGAACGTCCGGTTACGGATTCGGGGCATCATGATACCGGGCGATGCGCTGCTTGTAGATCAAGTTACGGGTTTGGGCCCGGTCTCTGCGTTCCTCGAGCTGATCGAGATTGATGGTCAAGTTTTCCTCGTTCTGCCCTGGTTCAAAGCTCTCGATCCGGAAAGTGGGTTTCGTGATCTCGATGGGGACCACTGCCTCACTGCCGAAGGCAAGTGAGAAGGGAGTCTCATCGGTAGCAGTCCGGAAGATAGTGCGGTGAGACCAAAGGACCTCGTGAAGGAGATCGGGCCAGCACCCCATGGCTTTGTCGAGTTTGGTCTTGAGAGTTTTCTTGATGATCTTGTTGATAGCCTCGACTTGGCCATTGGATTGGGGATGTGCCGGGGATTAAAAGCGGAGGTTCATCCCGAAGTCCTTGCAGAATGTCCGGAAGACCGTGCAATCGAACTAGGGTCCATTGTCGGGGATGATTGCATGGGGGATTACGAATCGGCAGATTACATGCCTCCAGATAAAGCTTTTCATTTTAGCAGCGGTGATTGTTGCCAGGGCTTCAACCTCAACCCACTTCGTGAAGTAGTCCACTGCCACGACCGCGAACCTGACTTGGCCTTTCCCGGCGGGCATGGGCCCAATGAGGTCGAGTCCCCACTAGGCAAAAGGCCAAGGGCTCACGATCGGGGAGAGTGGTTCAGCCGCTAGGTGAGGGATAGTAGCGAAGCGCTGGCACTTTTTACATTTCTGGACAAAGGCATGGGCATCGGCACCGAGCGTTGGCCAGTAGTATCCTTGGCGGATAATCCTGTGGGCCAAGGCTCGGGCACCGGAATGGTTGCCGCATATGCCCTCATGGACATCCCGAAGGAACTTGGGGCCTTCGGCCGGTGTTAAACACCGAAGGCAAGGTGCTGAGAAGCCTCTCCGGTAGAGTTTCCCTTGGATGACGGTGTATCTTGCAGCCCGCCTTTGCAAGCGCCGGGCTTCAAGAGGATCTTCCGGGAGTGTTCCTTTGGTCAGGAAGGTCCGGATTGGCTCCATCCAACTAGTGTCGGGCTCAATTTGCATGACGCCCAATGATAGTGAACTTGGGGAGGCCAGGGTCTCCACTGGGATGCTTCTCCTGGCAGGTTTGGAGATAGCCGACGCCAGACGGGAGATGTTGATACCATACCCGAACCGGTCACATGTCACTCGGGAAAGGAAGCTATTCGGACAACTCCTCTCTTCCGGGAGCGCATCCCCCCGGATCCCCGGAAGCCTTTCCCGGAAGCCCTTCCCCGGAAGTCCCTTCTCGGAAGTCCTTCCCCGGAAGCCTACCTTCATGCCGACTCAGGCCCAGATTGCACCAACAAGGCCCCTAGAGGCCCATCAAAGCACCTAGAAGCCCACCAAGGCAACCAATGCCTTGGTGACACATGCCTTCCACAAGCCTCCAAGAAGGGGGGCAATGTGGGGAATCTACCCTACATTGCCACTAATTACAAGGGCGCCATCGCCCTCCTCTATAAATACCCTTCACCCTCCAAAGGATAAAGGGTCCCAAAAACACAAGGTCATTCCTTTCTCTCTAGAAACCCTCTCTACTGTAGAGACCCCTTCTTCCCGGCTGACTTAAGCATCGGAGGATCTAGGCCGGTACCACACCGGTGCCCTTCCGAGCTTACCTTTCTTTGTGTGCAGGTCCCCCGGAATCCTTCCCCGGAGCCATCTTTCCGTCCCAGGTCGGGCCAAGACAGAAGACATCACCCCTCATCCGGACACACCTTCCGGACAAGCACCTTCCGGGCCCTCCCGGAAGCCATCATCTGGAGCTAGCCTCTCAGCTCCCGGAAGCTTACACCCCAATCCGAACAAGGATCCACACACTTTCATTGACCGTTGACCCGAGCCATTTTTGGGCATCAACAGGAGAGGGCGTCAGCGTGGCTGTTCTCCGACCTCGGGATCTGGTTGACCTCGTACGACTTGAACTGGCTCAAGTGGTAAGTGACTTGGGCTAGGTAGGAAGCCATGGAGCTATCTTTGGCAACGAAGCTTTCGGTCACCTGATTAAAGACCAGTTGGGAGTCGCTGAAGATAGATAATTTCTCCGCGCCAAACTCCTTGGCAAGTTGGAGGCCGGCCAGGAGAGCTTCGTACTCGGCAACATTGTTGGATGCCCGGAAGCCCAGCCGGAGAGAGTACTCGAGGATATCCTTGTTCGGAGAGACAAGTACAATCCCCGCGCCGCATCCCTTAGCATTGGAGGACCCAACGTACAGTTTCAAACTCGGCTTGTCAGGGTTGGTGTCTGCAATTTCCGGGATGTCCGGGGTAAGAGAGGGGTGCGCCTGTCCAGAATCGGCTGCAATTAGGCAGGTGAATTTCGAGATGAAGTCTGCAACAGCTTGTCCCTTCTCTGCTGCTCGGGGTTTGAACGTGATGTCAAACTCGCTTAACTCGACCGCCCACCGGACAAGTCGCCCAGATGTATCGGGCTTCTGGAGCACTTGCCGGAGCGGGTGGTTGGTGAGTACTGAGATGGCGTGTGCCTGGAAGTAAGGGCGAAGTTTCCGAGCGGAGCAGATGAGAGCCAGGGCAAGCTTCTCAATGTCCGGGTACCGAGTTTCCAGATCAGTCATGGATTTGCCGGTGTAGTACACCGGGTGTTCAATCTTATCCGCCTCCTTGATAAGGACCGAAGATACTGCCGCGGCGGAAACGGATAGGTACAAGGTCAGGACGTCCCCGTGCTCGGTGTTGATACCATACCCGAACTGGTCACATGCCACCCGGAGACGGAAGCTATTCGGACAACCCCTGCCTTCCGGGAACACCTCCCGGATTCCCGAAAGCACCTCTCCCAGAAGTCCACCTCCAGGCCCACATATTCTGAAGGCCAGCCCAGGCCCAGACGGCACCAACAAGGCCCACTTGCTACTCCAAGCCCACCAAGGCTTCCACTAGCCTCCAAGAAAGGGCAATGTGGGGAACCTACCCCACATTGCCCACCAATTACAAGGATGCAATGATCCTCCTCTATAAATAGATGACACCCTCCAAAGGGTCAAAGGTTCCAATTCTTGGTATTGACTCTCACCTACCTTCTCTCTCAAGCTAGAGACTTTCTCCCTTCCCAGCTGACTTAAGCATCGGAGGGTCTAGGCCGGTACCACACCGGTGCCCTTTCGAGCTCACCCTTCTCTTTGTGCAGGTTCCCCAGAGCTGCCTCCCGGAGTCATCTTACCCTTCCGGACCGGAGCAGGACAGCAGGCATCTCTCCCCATCCGGACCTCCTTCCAGACCAGCACCTTCCGGGCACACCCGGAAGCCAACAGCTGGAGCTAGCCTCCTCATTCCCCGGAACACACACATCAATCCGATCAAGGATCCCTCACATACATTGACCGTTGACCCAAGCCATTTTTGGGCATCAACACTCGGGCTTGGCGAGTACTGGGCTTTGCTCATGTACTCCTTCAATTGGGCGAAAGTTTGATCGCACTCAGGGGTCCAATCGACGAGTTTCTGCCCGGTCTTGAGGACTTTGAAGAATGGCGCGCACCGATCGGTGGCCTTTTGAGATGAATCGGGAAAGTGCAGCTACCCAGCCATTGAGGCTCATGACGTCCTTTTGCGTCCTCGGGGTCTCCATGTCCATCAGTGCCTTGATTTTTTCTGGGTTGGCCTCGATGCCACGTTGGCTGATCATGAAGCCTAGGAATTTGTCGGATCCGACGCCGAAGGCGCATTTGGCGGGATTAGCCGCATGTTTTAGTGTTTGAGTTTATTGAACATGGTGGAGAGGTCTGCCACATGCTCCCCGGAAGTTTTGCTCTTGACCAGCATGTCGTCCACATAGACTTCCATGGTCTTCCCGATGAGGTCTGAGAATACGGAGTTCCCGAGCCGTTGATATGTCGCGTCGGCGTTTTTGAGCCCGAAGGGCATGACTTTGTAGCAATAGAGCCCCCGGTCAGTGACAAAGGCAGTGTGCTCCTGATCATCCGGGTGCATGAAGATCTGATTGTACCCTGAGTAGGAGTCCATGAAGCTCAGTAGTTCATGTCCGGCAGTGGCATCAATGAGCTGGTCAATGTGAGGAAGCGGGAAGCTATCCTTCGGGCAAGCCTTGTTCAGGTTGGTGTAGTCGACGCACATCCGCCACTTGCCTTGTGGCTTCGGCACGACGACGGGGTTGGCCACCCAGGTTGGGTACTTTGCCTCCCGGATGAATCCGATGGAGGATAGCTTGTCCACCTCGGGTTGAATGGCCTCGTATCGCTTCCCATCAAATTTTCGGCGTTTTTGGCATACCGGTCGGGCCTTCGGGTCGATGCTCAATTTGTGGGAGATGATATCGGTAGAGATGCCGGGCATGTCACTGTACGACCAGGCAAAGACCTCGGCATTCTTCCGGAGGAATTTGATGAGTGAGTTTCTTGATGACAGGTGGCAGGTCTGCACCAATCTTTACCTGTCGCTCGGGGAAGTTCTCCGACACGCACACCATCTCCAGGCTTCCAGCCGGTTTAGCTTGGGTGGTGGTAGCCTCGTCCCTCGGGTCGTCAGGTCGGTTATCCGGAATGGGCGCCTCCACCGGGGTTGGAGTGGTTATGGAACAAGTTTCCTGAGGTGCCGGGCCGGGATCCTTGGATCGGTGTCGGACGGCTACAGAGTAGCATCCCCGTGCTACCCGCTGCTCTCCTCGGACAGAGCCGATGCCTTTCATCTGATTAAGGGCAGGCCGCCCGAGGATAACGTTGTAAGCCGTAGGGCAATCCACCACCATGAAGGTTGCCACTACACGAGTCCGCATCGGGGCTTCATCGAGAGTGATGGGCAGGTAGACACTTCCAAGTGGTTGGATGCAATCCCTGGAAAAACTCACAAGGGGAGTCTGTGTCCGGTCTAGGTGGCACTCCGCGACTTTGAGGGTCCGGAAGGCCTCAATGAAAATGATGTTGACAGAGCTACCCGTGTCAATCATCGTTCGCCCGACATCGTAGTGAGTGATTTCAGCCCGGATGACGATCGGATCGTCATGGGGGTACATGCTTCCTTCCTCCTCGTCCTCGTAGAAGGTTATGGAGCCCCACCCCGTCACCGGGGCCTTCTCAGCCCGGTAGTTGAGCGCCATCACTTCTCGTCCAGGGTAGCAGGCTCGGGCGTGCTCCTTCCTTGCACGGTTGGAGTCCCCGGCCAGTGTCGGGCCTCCGATGATGGTATTGATTTGGCGAAGGGGCTGTTGAGGAGGGGCGTGCCCGCGGAGGAACTCATCGATCTTCCCGTCCTGGGCGAGAGTCTCGATGTGATCTCTCAACACATTGCACTCCTCCGTGCCGTGAGTGTTGGCCTGGTGGAACTGACAGAACACACCGGTATTGTGGGCGGCGGTCGCGGGATTTTGAAATTTAGGCGTCGGGATAAGATCATCCACGGTTGTGAGGGCCGCTTCGTATGAGCTGTTAAGCGGGGTGTAGTGCTCGTATCGGGCTGTATACTCCTTCTTCCGACCTTGGTCACGGCCTCCTTGCTGGGGCAACTGAGGTGCTGTGTGGGAAGAGGGTTAGGTGCCCGTTAAGCCTGATAAACCTGCTGCCCGCCCCCTCGGTTTCGTTTCTCACGATTACCGAAGACAGGGTGTCCTCCTTCCTTCCTCTTGTTCGAGGTGTAGGAGGTATTCGCCTTCGGGGCTTGCTGGTTGTAGGTCACCCTGGGTGCAGCGGGAGCCGAGTTGTACTGGGTTGTTGAGCGGGGTGCCACGCTGGGAGTGGACCCCTGGGCTCCTCCCGCTACAGCATGGCGCTGGTTGAGCTCGGTAAGGCGCTCCGCCCCGGCATGAAGGTAGACTTCCGGGGAAGGATTTCCGGGAAGGGACTTACGGGGAAAGGCTTCCGGGAAGGGCTTCCGGGGATCCGGGGGGATGCACTCCCGGAAGAGAGGAGTTGTCCGAATAGCTTCCTTTCCCGAGTGACATGTGACCGGTTCGGGTATGGTATCAACACCTTCGGCGTGGGATCCGGCAAATTCCTGGGCTTCATGATCAGCTAACGCGGCATCGAGGCCAACCCGGAAAAGATTAAGGCCCTGGTCGACATGGAGACCCCCAGGACATAGAAGGATGTCATGAGCCTCAACGGCCGGGTAGCTGCTCTCTCCCTCTTCATCTCCCGGGCCACCGACCGATGCGCCCCATTCTTCAAAGTCCTCAAGGCCGGGCAGAAACTCGTCGACTGGACCCCGGAGTGCGATCAAGCCTTCGCCCAGTTGAAGGAGTACATGAGCAAAGCCCCGATACTCGCCAAGCCTGACCATGGAGACGTCCTGACTCTGTACCTCTCCGTCTCCGCCACGGCAGTATCCTCAGTCCTTATCAAGGAGGTGGATAAGGTCGAGCACCCGGTGTACTACACCAGCAAATCCATGACTGACCCGGAGACTCGATACCCGGATATCGAGAAGCTTGCCCTAGTTCTCATCTGCTCTGCCCGGAAGCTCCGCCCTTACTTCCAGGCGCACTCCGTCTCGGTTCTCACTAACCATCCCCTCCGGCAAGTGCTCCAGAAACCCGAAACCTCGGGTCGCCTTGTCAAATGGGCTGTGGAGCTGAGCGAGTTTGATATCACCTTCAGCCCCGGGCAGCCGAGAAGGGTCAAGCTATCGCCGACTTCATCTCAGAATTCGCCCATCCGGCTACAACTGATGCCCGCGCCGGTGAGCACACCTCCTGCCACGGCTATCCGGGAAACAGCACCCGCCAACCCGGATAAACCGGGCTGGAAACTATATGTTGATGGATCCTCCAACGCCAAGGGATGCGGCGCGGGGATTGTACTCGTCTCTCCGAACAAGAACACCTTCGAGTACTCTCTCCGGCTAGCCTTCCGGGCGTCCAACAATGTCGCCGAGTACGAGGCTCTCCTTGCCGGCCTCCGGCTCGCTAAGGATGTCGGTGCGGAGCAAGTATCCATCTACAGCGATTCTCAACTCGTGGTCAACCAAGTGACCGAGAACTTCGCCGCCAAAGACAGCTCCATGGCCTCCTACCTGGCCCAGGTCACTTACCATTTTAGCCAGTTCAAGTCCTACGAGATCAACCAGATCCCAAGATCAGAAAACAGCCATGCCGACGCCCTCTCCCGTTTGGCATCGGCTATCTCCGAACCTGCTAGGAGGAGCATCCCGGTTGAGACTCTAATTTCCCCGAGCTCCCTATCGCTCGGCGTCATGCAAATCGAACCTGACACCAGCTGGATGGAACCAATCCGGGCCTTCCTAACCAGGGGAACGCTCCCGGAAGATCCTCTCGAAGCCCGACGCCTGCAAAGGCGGGCTGCGAGATACACTGTCATCCAAGGAAAACTCTACCGGAGAGGCTTCTCGGAACCCTGCCTTCGGTGCCTAACACCGGCCGAGGGCTCTCGGGTCATCCGGGAAGTCCACGAGGGCATATGTGGCAACCATTCCGGTGCCCGAGCATTGGCCCACAAAATAATCCGCCAAGGATACTACTGGCCAACCCTCGGTGCCGATGCCCGTGCCTTCGTCAGAAATGCGAAAAGTGCCAGCGCTTCGCGACTATCCCTCACCTACCGGCTGAACCACTCACCCCGATCGTAAGCCCTTGGCCTTTTGCCCAATGGGGCCTCGACCTCATTGGGCCCATGCCCGCCGGGAAAGGCCAGGTCCGGTTTGCAGTCGTGGCCGTGGACTACTTCACGAAGTGGGTCGAGGCCGAAGCCTTGGCTACAATCACTGCTGCCCAAATGAAAAGCTTCATCTGGAGGCATGTCATCTGCCGGTTTGGCATACCTCATGCAATCATCACCGACAATGGTCCTCAATTTGACTGCCAGGTCTTCCGGGCATTTTGCACACACATCGGTGTAAACCTCCGGTTCTCATCCCCGGCACACCCTCAATCCAACGGCCAGGTTGAAGCCATCAACAAAATCATCAAGAAAACCCTCAAAACCAAGCTTGATGAAGCTATGGGGTGCTGGCCTGATCTCCTTCATGAGGTCCTCTGGTCTTACCAGACCACCTTCCGGAATGCCACCGATGAGACTCCCTTCTCACTCGCCTTCGGCAGTGAGGCGGTAGTTCCCATCGAGATCACCGAACCTACTCTCCGGGTTGGAAACTTTGAACCCGAGCAGAACGAGGAAAACCTGGCCATTAGCCTCGATCTGCTCGAGGAACAAAGAGACCGGGCCCAGACCCGGAACCTGATCTACAAGCAACGCATCGCCCGGTACCATGATGCCCGAGTCCGCAACCGGACATTCAAAGTCGGGGACTGGGTCCTCAGAAAGGTCTCTCTAGCGGCCAAGGAAACCCGACTCGGCACCCTCGGCCCTAACTGGGAAGGCCCCTACGAGATCACTAGAAAGGTCTGCCGCCGAGGAACCTATGAACTCGGGATTCCAACGGCCGCACCCTCGGCCACCCATGGAACGCGGACCACCTCAAATATTTTTACAAGTGATTATGTCCGATTTTTGTAATTGTCCGGCCCTCGCTCCCGGCAACCTTAGATCGTTTGTAATCATTTGGTAAAAAATCTTTTGAATGAAATCACCCCCCTCCGAACAAGGAGCCCGGGTATTTTTGCATATCCCATTCTGATTGTTTGTTTTCCTGCACTCCGACAAGAAGCCCGGGTAAAATAAACATGCAATTTATATAAAACCCGGAGACAGCCTGTCAGCCCCGGAGCATCTGACCGAAACCATCCACTCCGAACAAGGAGATGGTTTCGCCTTTATCAATCGTCTCGACCAAGAGACTTGGTAAAAAAAAAATGAGCACTCATTCAAAAAAAAATATAGAAATACAAGCATTTATTAAAACCCGGAAACCGCTACACTAGCGCCGGTAAACATCCACATAGTAACAGAAAGAAATGCAAACCGGAAACCGCCCCATAGCGCCTTCCTCGACCTGCTCCTCTTCCGGGCTATCCGCCTCGACCACAACTCCGGCAAAATCCCGGAAGGCTTGCATCTCTGCTTGAGTGGGCTCAACAGGGTCAAAAGGCCCACCGAAGTGAGCCTCATAACTGTCGTCCAATTCAACACCCTTGTTGAACACATCCAGCAAGAACTTGTACCAGCAAACCGGGACTCGCAAACCCCCGGAGGCGAGGATCTCCGGATCAGTAGCCGGAGCGGAGGAGCAGGAGGCCTCAAGTGCCACCACCCAGGCACGGAGGGCGGCATTTTCCTCAAGCAGCTTGACTTCCCTCTCCTCCGCCTGTGCCCGGGCGTCAGCCTCTTCCTCCCGGATCCTCATGGCCTCCTGCTCCATCGCCTTCTCCCGGGCAAGCTCCTTCTCCCTGCTCTCCTTCGCCGCCTGGAGCCCGATGATGGTCTGAATCTTCTCCTCCAGGGCTCTCTCCAGGGCCTTCCTCTTCTCCACTACCGACTTCATCTCCTTGCAGAGTTTGTCGTAGTGGAGCCGGGATTCGAAGGCCGCCGAGAACATGGCTTTGGCCCGTTTGAAGCCCTGATTCAGCTCCCACATGGCCTACACAAATAAACAAAGTGTTACTTTCCGGTCACAAAATACATGTATGAACAAAACTACAAACTGTCGGTATCCGGGAACTTACATGGGCCATCATGGGGGTCGCCCGTCCGGGAGCCAGCCGTGAACACATTTCCGGTCGACCGGATGCCAAGGAGGATATCATTGATGAAGTCCACATCACCGGGGGGCACAGCCACGTTCACCTCCTTGTCTCTCCGGCGCCGGGAAGGAGCCTCCACCGACTCCATGGCTGGAACCGCCCCAGAGCATCCAGCTCCTCCTTCCTGCTCGGAGATCTTCCGGTGCGACATGCCCGAAAGAGGGGATCCGTATTCCCCCACAGTACCTTCCGGGCAGCCTCGAAGGGGTCGTCAGCCTGGAGAATCTTCTCCATCCCCGCCACCGGAAAGGGCGCCTTGGCAGCCGGCGGCCCAGGAGGCAGGGACCCAGTTCCGCCCTGGGCGTTCTTCACGCCCTTGGCTGCGCCGCCTCCGCCACGCCAGCCGTTTCCCGCAGCCTTTGCCGGGAGCTTGTCCCAGGACTCCCGGGTTTCGGGAGCCCCCCTTCCCTCCTGAGCCTGCCACCCTCTCCCGGGCGTCTGTCGATCCACCCTTCCCAGTCGGTCTTGGGGACTTTCAGCCAGGCGGCTTCCTTCTCCTCCCGGCCGCCTTCCCTGCCGGGCGCCGCCCTCTTCTCCCCGCCGCCGGGGACCGATGAGACCCCCGGGGCCCCCTCAGCCTTACGCCCTCCCCGGCTGGACCGCCCGTCCTTCCCCGCATGCCCCTCCTGCTTGTCATGCTTGTCATGCTTCCCCTTGCCATGAGAACGATCACCACCTCCTCCAGCTGCAAAAGAAACAAACAAAGAAATGAACAAGTCATCATCTCCGGTCACTTACTTCCGCTCACAAAACTATCCGGAATGATACTTACCCATCACAAAATTATACCGGACTAACAACTCCTATGTCAACAACAAATCCAACTGCCTCTCCTCACGCGGCAACTTCCTCCAGCTCTCTCCAGAGCCCGCCGCTTCACCAACCGACAACGGAAACTCCTCAGCTACCAGTCTCTTCTTCTTGCCTGAAACAAAAAGCAAACTGTTAGTCTCCGGCCACCGATTCCAAAATCAATACAACAGGCAATCCTATCTCTACACACCCGTTGGCACGTATTGCCACTGTGACCGGACGGGATACGGCGGCTCAACCCCAGGCGCCACCCTCCACCCGGACGCGAAGAAGAACCTCCTCATCCAGAATTTGTGAGTATTGGGAATCCCGGCAATAAACTTCGGGCAATCCTTCAGAATGGCCGTCTGGTGCTCCCCCAGATCCCTGCTCGAATCGGCGGCCAACCTCCTATGCGCCTCCGCCATGAGCCCTGCCTTTCTCGTCACCGTGCACCTCCAGAGTAGCACGAGACAACCATTCTCCTGGTAGAAGCTTCGAAGAGTATTATCCCCCAAATCGTTTGGATTTGGTTGTAGGACGGTTATCCAGCCAATGTTCCATGAAGAGGATGTACGTCGCTATCAACCGCGCCTGCCGTGGAGACCAGCTTGCCGTGTCAAGTCGGGACGATGTAAAAACATTTGAAGAAAAGGATGGATGGGTAGGCGCAACCCATACCCAAATGCATCTGCAAACACCAGGGCCTCCCCACCCTCCGGGTTTGAAAAGAACGTCGGCCCTGATACCATACTCTTCGTGACCGGCTCCACGAAATCTCGGGAATATCATACTCCTCCCTCGGAGGACCAACTTCTTCTCGGTCATCTCATTGACCAGCCACTTCCGTCGATCCAGTGGCCGGTGAGAGTAGCCAGGCCCTTCTGGGACTTGGCCTTCTGCTTCTTCTTGCCTTGGGAGCCCGAAGCCGGCAGAGTGCAGAGCCTCCTGGGACCTCCTCCGGACCTCCTCCTCCTTTCTGAGCATCTTCCGCCCCATCATCCGGAATCTCCCACTCTTCCTCCTCCTCTTCCTGGTCGCCCTCCTCCTAGTCGCCCTCACCCTCCGGGACATCCTCATCCGGATCGCCCCCGCCAACTCTCGGGCAAGCGCCTCCGCCTCCCGTCGCTCCCGGTAGATCCGGCCGAAACCTTTCCGGCACCAGGAGTTGGCCCGGACGGTCCGGCCTCCCCCCGAGGCACCACCTCACTGCTGCCGACCTCTTCCCTGGCCCTGCTCATCTTCAGGGAAAATAACTTGGAGTGGGGCATAGTTCAGCGGATGAATCTCCTGACCGGAGTCCGAGCTGTGACTCCCACTGTTTCCAAACATGGCAGACATTTTTCGCAAGACACTTACACTACAAAAGGAAAAACGGAAAATAAATATACAACTCTTCCTAACCGGCTCCCCCCATGCCCGGGAAAGCCGGGCCGACTGACCGGCCAAAAACAGCATTCCTAATCCCAACGTCGACAAAATGGATCAAAATTACCCGGGATAAGCAAGTTCATCAATTTTCTTCATTGTTCATCCCAGATTCAAAGCAAAACTCAAGTAAATTTCTATGTTTGATCTAAACAATTTAGAAATTTACCTTGAAAGGATGAAATTCTGCTTCCTAACGTGAAAGCTATGATTTCCGAATTTGCCGGGAATATGTGTGCCGGGCTCTAAGTGCTTGAGAGAGATTTGGAGAATTTTTCGCAAAGTAACAAAAAATGAGTCCTCCTCTCCTCTTATATACTCACCCACCCGACGCTTCGCGCAACCCGAGGAGTCACACTTCATAAATGCTCACACCTTTTCGCATTCCGGCGCCTTCTCACTTCTCCCGAAGCGTTGCGGCTCATCAATGCTCGCGACTCCTCGCATACCCGCACCCCTTCGCCTCGCCTACGGCACGTGCACCCCTGCATGCTTGCCGCGTGGAAAGCCCTGCATGGCGTGGCACCACCACACTTTGCCACGCGGCCTCCATGCAGCCGACTGAACCCAGAGCTCACTTCAGCGAAGCATTTCGCGCAAGGCACAACGCCCGGCATCACCAACAGAAACCCGGAGCCACCTTCGGGATCAACCGGGCTCCCGGTTATGGAAACCAATCGAGGGACCAACCTCGTGTTTCCCCTGAAACCCGGGAGCCACCTCCGGATCAACCGGGCTACTGGTCATGGAAACCAATCGAGGGACCAACCTCGTGTTTCCCCTCAAACCCGGAGCGCACCTCCGGATCAACCGGGCTCCCGGGTGATGGAAACCAATCGAGGGACCAACCTCGTGTTTCCCTTGAAACCCGGGAGCGACCTCGCTGGAAAGCTCTGACCGACCGGCTTCCCGGTCATGGAAACCAATCGAGGGACCAACCTCGTGTTTCCCCTCAACCCGGGAGCCACCTCCGCTCAACCGGGCTCCTGATCGAAACCAATCGAGGGACCAACCTCGTGTTTCTCCACATACCCGGAGACCTGGAACAACCCGACTAGATCCTCCCGACAATTCCAAAACTGAGCACATCGCACTCCTTCTCCCTTACCCTGGGGACTTGGGGGACTCCTACCTACCCCACATCGGTTCAGAGTGACATGCAACCGATACGTGCAGACCTGCAAGTCCCCGCACAAGAAAGCACTCTTGACCGACGACTTGGGGGACTCCTGTTGATACCATACCTAAAACCGGTCACATGTCACTCTTGAAAGGAAGCTATTCGTACAACTCTCTCTTTCTGGAGTGCATCCCCCAGTGAAGACTTCCCCCGGAAGCCCTTCAGGGCCTTTCCCGGAAGCCCTTCCCCGGAGGTCGCTTCCCGGAAGTCCTTCCCCGAAGCCTACCTTCATGCCAGCTCAGGCCCTAGATTGCACCAACAAGGCCCCCAGAGGCCCATCAAAGCTCCCAGAAGCCCACCAAGGCAACCAATGCCTTGGTGACATATGCCTTCCACAAGCCTCCAGGAAGGGGGGCAATGTGGGGAATCCACCCTACATTGCCACTAATTACAAGGGTGCCGTCGCCCTCCTCTATAAATACCCTTCACCCTCCAAAGGGTAAAGGGTCCCCAAAACAAGGTCTTTCCTTTCTCTTCTTAGAAATTCTCTCTCCTAGAGGCCCCTTTCTTTCCCGGTTGACTTAAGCATCGGAGGATCTAGGCCGCTAGGACAGAGGTACCCTTCGTGCTTACGTTCTCTTTGTGTGTCGGTTACAGAATTTCTCCCCGGAGCCACCTTTCCGTCCCGGGTCGGGCCAAGGCAGAAGACAACACCCCTGGTCCGGACACACCTTAGGGACAAGCACCTTCCCGGGCCCTCCGGAAGCCACCATTAGGAGCTAGCCTCTGAGTTCCAGGAAGCGTACACTCCAATCCGAATAAGGATCCATACACTTTCATTGACCGTTGACCCGAGCCATTTTTGGGCATCAACAATACCCGGGTGGAATTCCATCATCAAGTGCTTGAACCACTTTGCAGAACCCGGGTACCACCTCCCAGCAGGTCCTAGATCCTGAGAAGTACCCGCAGAGCTGCGCCCCGGGCGGGCCCTAACAAGCTCCTCACGCGGGGGGCAACCTCCTCGGCCCACTTCACTGCCCTCTTCCGGGCCTCCGCCCGGCCGGCCTTCTCCGTCGAGACAAGCTTTCGCTACAACGCTCTCCCCAGGACCGGTCGATGGGTGTTGTCCAAGCTCGCGGCCCTTCTCCAAGGCCTCCTTCCCGGCCACCACGTCCTTCATGGACTTGCAAAGCCCATCGTCAATGGCGCCGAAGCTGGAGGGCTGCGC